>LAPY01002720.1:63515-76106 GCA_000970635.1 Eragrostis tef
CCCCCACAAAACCCGCCGACACGATGGCAGTCGCGCGCATGATTTGGTGCAAAGGACCGGGCGAAAGCCCTTACCGGCTATGTGCTGGTGTCGGCGGTGGTGACGTCTTTGGGCGCCATGATTCTTCTTGGAGACGCCGTTGGGGTGCCTTTGTTATCCTCATTTGTGAGACCATCAGGCGAAAGCATCGACGACGACGTCAAGCGTCGTACTCCTCCTTGGAGGCGTCAAACTGGTTTGCCCTTCTGTTGCTCCTTGCTATGTTTGGTTGTTATCACCAGGATCCGGCGAGTTCTATTGGTAGGGTCATTGCTTCGTCTCCTTTTCGTTCACATGGTCCACTACGACTGCAATCTTCAACGGCCCTTCCTCCTTTGGGGATTCCTCCCCCCTCAGGGTGTCGGCGGGTGTTGGACTCAGTGGCAAATGGAAAAGCCAGCCCCTGTCTTGGCTTCATGCAGCAACCGTTGACAACCAGACAGTCGTGGAATATCAATTTGGTGTCTCACTTAGCTGTTTGTGAATTGGAAGTATTCGTGTCCGATTGGTGCTGGCACTTGTGCTTTTCTGTCTCTTGTCTGAAGCCGGGTTAGCGAGGCCAGTGGGCTCGTTCTCCTCACGTGATCCCTCCCTCCTCCAAGCTCCCTCCTCTCCATCATCTTGGATGGCGTTGGAGGACACGAATAGGAGTGGCGACCAGACGGCTAAGGTGTGTTGAGGTTCCCTACACCTTGGTTAGATGACGATAAGAGCTGAAATTTACAACTTGTTGGTGTTGATTTGGCAAATAGTTTTTCTAGTGATGGTGCAAACTTGTGAACGACAAAATTTAATCAATGATAGCTCATGGGGTTGTTCTAATATGTTGTACTCTTTGTAATTTCTACTTGGTATGCCGTCATGTACTTTTCGCGCTACTCGCGCATCTTGAATGAAAAAGTAGATGGAAATGCCACCCCCCGCAACATTAGAACATGATCCCGCTAGTGGTCCCTTTCTTTCTTGCCATAGACCTCAGTGTTAACAACATGGTCCAACAGCACCGCCACCGGGTCCAACACGCGGGGCCCGTCTGTTGAGTTCATCGCCCTCGGGCCCACTTGCCAGCGGCCAGGTCGATCAATTTTAGCCAATTGACCCACAATTTTAAGCTAAACCCCCTCGTAGGGTCGTAGGTTTTAGCATTTTGCTAACTCCACCCCCGTCCGCTTCGAGTTGGTTCGTGCTCGATCGCTCGCTCCGACCAGTCCCACCCCAGTCGTACGCCGCGCGAGATCCCCTTCCCCGCGCCCGCTCCCAGCGCACTCCGGCACGGCCGCGGAGCCCTAGGGCTCAGGGTTTATCTGCAGATGCGCCGCCTCCTCGCGCTCGCCGCCGCGTGCGCCCTCCTCGTGGCGGCCGCCCCCGCCGCGGGTGAGGAGGCGAAGTCGGCCAACAAGTTCCGGCAGCGCGAGGCCAGCGATGACATGCTCGGATACGATACCCCCACATGTGAGTACCGTGCGCTTCTCCCTTCCCTCCGCGGTTTCTCTAGTGGCGCTAGATTTAGAATAGCTGCTGGATCCTTCCTTAGGACTGAGAGTGATCGGATAGATGAATGGTAGTTTCCTGTGGGCTCTCGTGGGGTCGCTTCGATTGATGAAATTAAAGGTTGCTTTACTAGTGTTCCGCTGATGTTGGTTTAGGTGTTGAAAATGTCCAGTGATCACCTGTTTGTTCATTTGTTCCAGTAGCTCCGTCTCAGTTTGCCATTTGATTTGGAGAAATTAAAAGTTGTAAACATCAGAAGCATGGACATTTGGTATCTAGAAACAAACAACTGCTGTCGGCCTGTCTGGTCCCAGCATTATGGCCGATTTTGACCTGCTTGAAATTGCTACTTACTCTGCTCATAATAAAAAAGACATGAGCTGTATTATCCACTGCGCTCCTCTAATCCTATCCATCAAACCAGAAATAGAAATAGTAACTGACAAGTTTTCGCTTGTACTTAAGCCCCACAGCGTGTCTGCAGCCAAGTGAAAACATCTTATAACTATTCAGAGTAAATTTTAGCTCAACGTTTGTGGATTGCTCACAAGTTAATGAGTGAACCTGTGAGGCTGTGACCTTTTTCCTCTGTTTCTCTACAACTGCAAATATCTATTATAGTCTATACTGGGAGATCTCAACCTAGCAACATTTGATATTATGCACGCCTCTTTGTGCTATTAGAGTTTACTCACATTTCAATAATCAAAATTTCTGCATAGCATACAGATGTATGACAAAACTAGGTAAGGAGCAAACTATGTTGTTTAATGCTAGGGAATTTTTTTTATCTGTCAAAGGAGAGAAGAGCTTGGTCCTTACTGTAGCCATTGTATTATTTTTATGTTTACAAATAATTTCAAGTAAGTTCACATCTGCACATGTAAATATCTAGGCCACTTGAATGAAAAAAGAACCGCCCTGCGCTTTGATTGGTTAATGGAGTACATGGTCCTACGTGGGTAGTCCGCTGTGGTCCTACATGTAGCATTACTCATATTTTATTAGGCTTTCACTTGTACTTTTCATGAGTTCATAAGGATATTTGACATCCCTAAGTGTTGTGAAAATTGAAACCTCAACTGCTCCATCCTTTTGAATTGTTTTATACGTTCAATAAGATTATAGATATGCTATCTTGTAGAGATGAAGATGCTTTAGTGAAGACCAAATGTCCGAAGCATGTGGAACTGAGATGGCAGACTGAAGTTAGTTCGAGCATTTATGCAACTCCTTTGATCGCTGATATCAACAGGTACAAGATGTTCAGCCTCTCTTTAGCATCACACTCTTCTAGTGACCAGTGTCAGAGATCCTGCTCTCTGTCCTCCGCTGTTGCTGAGTATTTCTTTGCATATGCAAGGATGAAATTACCACACTTGCAGTCATGCACTGAAAACGACATTGAGTTCTCAACTATGCCAGTATTTTATGCAAAACTAAAAAAAGGCACAGCATGACCATTACCTAATTATTTAGTATCCATTACCATTGTCTAATTATTTAGTATCCATTACCATTACCTAATTATTGAGTATCTTGTATTTATTTTTTCTGTTAACTAATACCGTGAATGTCGATGCATTTCTTAATAAGTTTTTATTATGGACGAATTCTAATGTACTTTTTTTCTGTTATTGAGTATCTTGTATTTATTTTTTTTCTGTTAACTGATACCGTGAATGTCCATGCATTTCTTAATAAGTTTTTTATTATGGACGAATTCTAATGTACTTTTTTCTGTTATATAGTGACAGAAAACTGGAAGTAGTGGTGCCATCATTTGTTCATTACTTAGAAGTTCTTGAAGGCTCTGATGGAGACAAAGTGCCAGGTGCGGGTTCATTGCGGATTTTCCATTTTGAATGCTAAGACCGTTCTTACAGATTCTAGAAGGTCATCTGTACTGTCTTATTGTCTATTATGTGCTAAGGTCCGTTTAGCTCCCGAAATGTTTTAATCGGGTTTCTCTCATGCATCTAAGCTTGCTGCGTTTTTGTTTCTTTTTAAAAATTGGTTCCCCTCCTTTTTTTTTGGTTGCGATGAGATGTACCATTCCTTTTGTTATATGTTTGTTGCAGGATAGCCAGCATTTCATCAGTCAAATGTTCACTCAAGTCCTCTTCTATATGATGTCGACAAGGATGGTGTACGTGAAATAGTTCTGGCTACTTACAATGGTGTAGTGAATTTCTTTAGGTAAGGTACTGAATGTAAAACTACTTTATGATTTCTTTAAATAAACTAATCGATGTCTTTGTTTTGTAGGATATCAGGTTATATGATGACGGACAAGCTCGAGGTACCTCGTAGAGAAGTACGTAAAAACTGGTACGTTGGGCTAAACCGAGATCCAGATGACCGCTCCCATCCAGATGTTCATGACAATTCGATAAAACTCCACTGGCTATTTTTCATGGGCGGCCCCGAAGAATTTTCCTATCCCCTCCGATTTGAAATACCGACCCCTCTCTAATCCGTTGTTGTTGTCCTCGCAGTTCTTCTCGAGTCGTTGGCGGCGGCGCGGCGGTGGGGCAGCCGCGGCGGTGCAGTCGGCAGCGATGAATCCCCTGACGCAGGTGAAGCGGACTCAGGTGATCAACCAGAAGGAGGCTCTCCTCGGCATCGGTGAGGACGCGTCGTTTCACGCCAAGTTCAAGGACTCCGCCTACGTCTTCGTCGGCGGCATCCCCTTCGACCTCACCGAGGGCGACCTCCTCGCTGTCTTTGCTCAGTGAGCTGCAAGCCCTCGTCCCCCTCTACACGCCTTCCTGACTTCCGTTGCTCTCCCTTTGAAATTGCGGAGGCAGGGAGATCTGACAAGCTCCCAACCTTCCTCAGGTACGGCGAGGTGGTCAACGTGAACCTCAAGGGCACGGGGAAATCCAAGGGATTCACGTTCCTCACGTACGAGGACCAGAGGAGCACGTCCCTGAGGAGGATGAGCAAATCATGGTAGATTTCAGCAATTGTGGAAAGGTATATATTGAGGCAGGGGAGATAACAGAGGAAGAATTAATCAAAGAGTTTGCAGCAAGCTTAAGTCCTACATGGCCATGTCAAGCTAGACAATTAGATGAATGGACTTTCTTGGTGAGATTCCCCCCCAAACAAGAAGGTGGAGGACATGGCAGATTATAATTCATTTAACCTTAACAAAGAAGGAGTGGCTGTAAAGGTGGAACCATGGAATGGTGATCTTGAACCTTACACAGAGCTGCAGGATTGTGTGGGTTCAGCTCAGGGGTGTGCCACCAAAGTGGTGTGATTGGAAGGTTTTTGATCAGTTCATTATCAAGCTATGGCCTTCTAGAAGATATCCATTGGCAAGGGCTATACCAAAGCTTCTATGAGGTAGTCAGAATAAAGATCAAGTGTAGGTATTACACAAAAATTCCTAAGGAGATACCTTTTTGCATGGAGAAGAAATTATACCTAATATCAATTACTGTGGAAAAGCCTCCTGAGGAAACATTGCAAATGGATGGGGATGAAGGAGATGATGATGAGGAGGACAAGGGTGATGATGCTGGAGGGGAAGATAATTTTGACGAAAGAATGGATACTCAAGAAGATAAAACAGAGGGCAGTGAGAGTGGGAAGGATAAAGCAACACCAACAAAACCAAGTGGCAGCTCCAGCAAGCAAAAAACACAGGCTAAAACTTGTAATATCAATGAAATCAGTCAAATGCTGAGTGCAACTCAGATTGATGATGAGGAAGAAGGGTCAGGAAGATAAAGACTCAACCAATGCTCACAAAGAACAAAAGGGGAAAGTAATGCAGGAAGATGGAGGACAAGAAAATGGCAGTCAGCTGGAAAATCTTATTCCTGCAGATGTCATTAAAGCAATGCAAAATGAGGGTTTGGATGAGCACAAAATCTTCTCAGGGAGATGGAAGTGGTTGATGACCAGGGAGAGTTTATGTGGGAGGATAACAATCATGTGGATGAAACTCTGGGAGAGGAAACATATTTTACCATGATGGATAATGATATGGAGATGGATAGGATAATGGAAACAGACAAGATCAATGATGAGCAAATTAATTTCAAAGAAGAGGAAATACTGCTGAAAACAGACACAAAAGAGGCAGGAAGTGGTGGAAGTACAACGACTGACAATAAAGTAAGGGATAACAACAAGCAGACAGTGGCAGATAAGGAGCCAGAGGGAGTGATTAACAAATGCACAAGGTCACAGAAGTGGGGCCCAGTCCTAGTGGAAAGAAGTCTCAGAATTGCACAAGATGGGAGGACATCAGTGGAGAAAGCTGAAAGCATAACCATAAGGAGGAACCTGGAAGATGTCTACAACAAAGGTAAGAAAGGTACAAAAGTAGAAAATTGAATTCGATGGATGCATCACACTAAGTTATGCATACACTAGACACCAACTTTGGGGTGTCTCATCCTCTGGATTCAATGTGATTATACGCATTTGGGGTGGATATCAGAGAGAAACCAAAGGAGGAAGAACACAGGATTGGGGAACTTCAGAGTTGCTAACTTTCTATGCCTATCGTCCTTTACGCGGTTAACCATTCAGCCTGGAACTCTAGAATTGTGCCTGTTTATCCTGCAGATTAAAGATTTATTAGCCATTTAATCTCTAACTCTAGAACTGTGTCTATTTGTCCTGCATATTTAACATTTCATTTATGTTGAAAATTATGTTAGATACTGGATACAATTTTGATTATGTTTTAGGTGTCCACTTCAGGTTATTCCTGCATCCCATTAAATGTGTTGCAGTGTGTTCATTTTTAGAGTTAGATTTTTCTTGGGAAATCTGTGGTTGCTGAGACGCATCCATGAGTGGATGCAACTGAACTTGGTGCAATACTCCATCTAGTATGGGGCTGTTGGTTGGGTGGCTAAGGTCTAGCCAGGCTTCCCATATGCAGAATCTTTGCTTTTTGTGATGTTTGGTTGCCTGCACCATAAAGCAACCAGGTTCCAGCTATGCAAAAGAGACAAGTTAGCCTGGCTAGCTGGAAACGCCGGAATTGGTCGTTTTCGCTGAGCCTGGCTTTCACAAGGCCTCTCGTGCCCATGTGAACGATTCCCCTCACAGCACTTGCCTCACCACTCCTCCATGGGCGCCACCCGCTCTCCTCCTCGGCAACGGCGCCGCCCTCCTTCTGCCCCGACGACTTCGTCTGCCGCATCGTCATGGTCGAGCACGACTCCACCATCGCCCTCTCCGACGAGTTCTGCTCTCACCCTCGCCGAGGAGCAGGCCAAGGCCATGGCCCTGCCAACATTTCCTTCGCCACCATGAGGCTCTTCCTTGACAGAATCAAGAGTTCTTCTATGAGAATAAAGCTTTTCCTCTCCGATTGAAGCTCTTACCGCCACGAATTTATTGCCCTGTGGTGCGAATTGAGTTCTTGTCTCAACGAGTTGAGCCCATGTCATGACGAGCTCCATTGGCGCTGCCGTGTGGTCGAGCTCCTTATGTGCCATGGCTGCCGCGGCGAGCGATACATCCAACACGAACAACGGTGGCTAATGAGGGAGATGAAGAAATTCGAATTGGAATTGAGATAGCTGCAAACGTGAGTTCTTCCATGGGCTTGGAGCTAGCTGCGAACTCAAGCTCCATAGGCTTCAATGGCGGCAAGATGCAACAGTTTGTTGAGAAGGAAATGAGGGAGATGATGAGATCTGGACTGCTTTTGTTCTTGGATCTGCTCACTTCCAATGTAGATTCGATGAAATCGTGACTGGATTTGGAAGGGCCTAGAGGAATTTTAAGAGAGAAAAATGGGGAATGGGAGAAGGAAAGCCTTCACGGCAGCTGTCGAACAGGACCGAGGAGAGAGAGGGCAATGAGTTGGCCGTGTGCATTTTTAGTTACTTGCATCAGATTTTTTTATGAGCTTGCATATGATGTGGGAGAAGATAAGGTAGGTGTCTCTTTCTTCTAGAAAAATAAAAAAAGTGTTTTCTGATAAACAATTGTAATGCCATTTATTAACTTAAAGCAAAATGTTAAAAAACATGTCTTGAGTTACAAGAAATAAATTATTGTGGATGAAGATAAGAGGAGAGAAGGAGATAGAGAGGTGAAAGAAATTTACACTCACCACATCAAATGCAGGGTGATCTTACTCGGCTAATGCAGCCAACCAAACACAAACTTGCACTAGCCAAAAGTTATCTATGCAGCCAACCAAACATGTGCCTGTTTTTTGTTCTTGCATTAGTGTAGCCTGGTTTGAGATAGCCTGGATAGGATCCTATGCAAGCTATGCTAGTGCAGGTAACCAAACACACCCTATGTGATTATTCACTACTTTGACAAGGTTGCTTTAGAATATTTCATGCAATAATATAGAACATCATTTAGCAATATAAGATAGCACAACAGCTATATGAAATATCAGTGAGACATTTGAATTATTAGATCAATTTTCTAATGGGCCAAACAAATCAGTAAAGAAGAACATTTGGCTTTAGTTTTATTCATATGTTTGCACAACAAAGCAAGCAACACATGTATGATGAAATATGCTATTTTATTTCATTTCAAGTGTATGACAATGTTCTATTGACTTATTGATGTATTAGTGGATTTTGATATATAGTATGTGATTAACTTTACTCATAAATTAAGTTGAGTCAGTGTTATTACTCAAATTTTTGTTGCCCTCTTCTATTTACTATTTTTTTCGGGTTTGGCCATCATCATTGAGTTCTTGACATATGCATTATTTAAGTCAATGAGTTTTTTTGTTCAGATATCTGATGCAATAAGAGATGGCGCTGAAGGATTTTTTAGGACACAATGGAACCATTTCTAAAATGGCTTGTATTCTGGCCTTTGTCATCCTTGGCATCTATCTCTTTCATACTACCACCCCACAGCAGGAGGCATCTGGCTTAGGAAGGTGATTTTTCACTATTATCTGCATCATAGTTATAACAATGTCATGGCAACTCATGAATCTTGTAAATACCCAGGGTAACATCTGCATATATTACAATTGCTTCTTTTCTCCTGGGAGCCTGGGATGTGGGTGTCCGTACGTGCAAATGTTAGTTTCAAGTGCTGCTCAGCGCTCTGCAAGGGAAGCATTGCAGGTTTTGTTTTTCATCCTTGGTGTACTATCTTGTAGTATTGCTCTTCTACGAGAGTGTCAAGTCATGACAAATTCCTCAACAGATTGCTGTCCGTGCTGGTGGTTTCTCTGCCATTGTGGTTGTCTACATGGCTGTATTTGGCGTGGCAATACTTTACTCAACCTTTTTATGTTTGGCTCGGAGTAGATTCACCTGGTTCAATGAAGGTTACTGACTGTAAGTTTCCTGTACACCTGATATTCAAAACTGGCATCAGATGGAGCTCTGATCTGACTATCAAGAATGCTATATAGCCTAGTAGACGTTAAACCCTTTATATGCCTTCCTTTCCTTGCTTTGAACTTTTCTTCCCCATTCATAGGCTTGTCATCTCTAGCCTATCCCAACTTGTTATTGTGGTGTTCGAAGTACTCTGTTTTGCTTATCCGACCTGCGGTCAGCTAGTTACCCAACTTTCATCGATGGCTACAGAAGTCATTTATGTTACTGGCTGGGCATGGTTGAGCCCACATCTCAGGGACAGAAATGTACTATCTACTTTTAGGACCATAATATGGTACACTAGCAATGCTGAGTTCAAGCTCTTCCAAAAGTTTTGACTGGAACTGGAAGTGAGTATTTTAAGCTAAAACACTGCTGTTACAGATAGGTTTTGGCTTGCCTGTTATATAACTGATAATATGCTTAGAGTGTGATATATCTAGACGCAATGGGTCTGCAGAACATTGTCATATGTTCCTTCATCAGATGTGTATGATCCATTCATGAGTTTTCAGTTATAAGTGCATTTGCAGAGCACTCTTGATGTGTTAATTTTAATTGATGTGTAACTGTGATATGGATTTTACATAATGTTCACGTCGGCTTAGTTAAATTACATATAAAATATACAATTCTTCATTAGGCCCTGAAATTGCAACAAATTATGACCTAATCCCATACATCAGTTAGGCAAAACTCACAACTAATGTAATGTTCTATGCAAAGGGACATTATTCAGTTACTGATTCATTTGATTTTGTGCACTGCCTCTTCTCCTTGTGGGATATGGTTTTGGTGCATCTTTTGTTGCCCTTTTCGCTCAGTTGGGTGGTGGGATATACACCAAAGCTGCCGATGTTGGGGCTGATTTTGTTGGAAAAGTTGAGCAGGGAATACCAGAAGATGATCCTCGTAATCGTGCTGTCATTGCAGACTTGGTATTTATGTTTCTTTAGAATTCCTTTTTCATATTTTCATATTCGGGATAACAGACTTTCCTCATACATACCTAGGCAGTAGTGCTGAAAATAGTATTATGCGCTTCTTAAGCTTTGTCGGGGACGTTCTCGTTTAAAAACTTGCTTTCATTTTGAAACTCAATTAATGGTTGTGTATGGTACTACAATATGTTGTAGGCTTTTTGCCGTCTTAATCGCACACATTCTTCTTGACTGAATATTTGCTGTCTTGGCTGCAAAATCCAATACAATATATGCTTTACAACTACTACTTGGTTATCAAAGCAATGCATGTAAACTTTTTTTTAGGAATGTTCGGTAGACGAAGCCCCTATTTTTTTTAAAAAAAGATTCAACTTGAAAAGTAAACTGTACAAGGCGAAACAATCAATAATAAACCCTGAGAAAAAAACAAGAAAATATAGTGAGAGATTGTTGTGTCACTTCCTCGACATGCCAAGGACAAACTAGTTGAGGGTCCCAAAAAAAGGACAAACTAGTTGAGTCTATCCAAGCACGAAAAATTGGGCAAGGATTGTCGTGTTGCTTTCTGTTCATCTATTAGATTAGTGTTGCTTCCTCAATAAGGTCTTTTTTCATGCTTGTAAGGATCGATCATTCCTTTCGAAGATCGTTGCATCGAATTAATCTGTTTTTTTTTATGGGAATACAGCAAGGGAAACCCCTGCTGTGGTAGTTATATATTAATATATAGGAAAACGAAAAGCACTGTACAAAGTGTATAGCAAGGAGCTTGAGCCCAACCAGGGCAAGGAACTGAAAAAAAAAGGCTATCTATACAAATCTATCTTGTTTATGAATGACTCTTTCTTTTCTATAGACATTCTATGAGCTTGCAAAGTAGACTCGTGAAAGAAATTCTGGAGCCAGGAATCTGTCGATGGCTGTTCATTGTGAAAGATTTTGTTGTTCCTTTGTTTCCAGATCTGCCATGCTGCAATGATGAAGATCTCCATGAAAAAACCACCTTGTTCCTCTGCTTTTGTGGCCATCATCATTTGGAAGAATTCCAAGTTGTAGTTCCAGTTGATGTGTAGGCGTTGCCAGCAGGCTTTGCTAAAGGGACAACTGAAGAAGAGGTGGTATGCTGTCTCTTCTCTGTTCAGAGAGCATAGGACACAGTTGTAATCATTATTTTCCAACTTGTGCCTTTTCCTTTTAAGGATGTTTCTGGTGTTTAGCCTGTCCATGAGAAGTAGCCATGTAAAAACTCTGAGCTTGTTAGAGCACTTTGAGTTCCAGATCCAAATGAACGGTTGGGGTGGATGAACATCTTTGTATGTGTAATGATAGAATCGGCTGGAGGTATACTTGTTGTTGCCCCAGACATAAGTCCACCTGTCATTCTCATTATTTACCTGCAGCTCCTGTATCAACTGTTGCAATGCTTGATATTCTTGATGTGCCAGCTCGGAGAGTGGGAGATGGAATTGCTCATGTATGCTGTTATTTGCGAGGAACTTGGCAACAGAGGTGGTTTTGTGTTTTGCATATGAGAATAGTCTAGGGAATTTGTCCTGAAGTAGGTGTCCATTCCACAAGTCCATTGCCAATCGTGCATGAGGCTATTCCCCTGAATAAGTCACACAGTTTTAGGATATCGCGCCACCAAAATGAGCCCTTATCTTTTGTGGCATGTGGAACTTTCCCGTCAGTGTAATAAGTTGCCCAGATGAGGTTCACCCAGGGGATATCTTTCTTGTTGTAGAACTTGTCGAGATGTTTTGAGTAGGAGAGCTGTGTTCAGGCTTCTCAGGTTTAGAATGCCAAGCCCTCCGTTTCGTTTTGGTCTGCAACATTTCTTGAATGCCACTAGTGGCTTGCACTTTGCATTGCTGTCAGAGCTTCTCCATAGGCAGATTCTCCTTTTCTTGTCAATATACTCTGTGACTGCCACAGGGACGTCTAGGGTACACATTGCAAATTTATAAATTTAAAAAAAAATATTGAGAACCACCTTTTCTATCTGTACTATCACTCTAGTATTGTCTATAATCATATATACTTTTTATCATGCAGATCCCTCTGGTTTTATTCTGTTTCCACTTGTTATCCATTCTTTTGATCTGGTGGTGTCATCAGTTGGAATACTCTCAATCCGAGGAACACGTGAATCCGGAATAATTTCCTCTATTGAAGATTCCATGGCAATTATGCAGAAAGGCTATTCAATTACTATATGCTTGCTGTCCTTGCATTTGGAGTGGTAAGTCATGTTATTTTAGCAAATAATTTTGTTGTCTGGTCTTTTGTTTTACTACTTGCAGTGATGGTTGTAGTGTCTTGCTGTTATGAAATTAGTCCAATTGTTCCCAAGGGTTGGGTTCAGGAAGACAGGAATCACACTATGCAATTAATGTACTTGACATAGTTTGTTGAATTTCTCTCATGTAAGGTTCCCATTAGTATCTAAGGAGAGTTTTCCACAGAGATGACATAAATCACCAGACGGGGGAGAGGGGAATAGCAACATAAACTAATATGCTGAAAATATATTGTAAACCACAAACAACTCAGTAATGATTGCTACAAATTAATCTTGCTTGTTGAGTTCTATTTTTTTTATTCATGTCTGTGTTTCTGACATCATATGTTTTAGTTTACCTTGTAAACATGTACCCATTTTCACCTGAAGTTTTTTTTTTCTATTCTTTTCTTTTCCGTGCACCTTTTTCACCTGAAGTTGCGTTATGACTATTGCTGGTGTTGAATTTCCAGTCTACTCGTTG
>LAPY01002722.1:16711-34146 GCA_000970635.1 Eragrostis tef
CCCCCGGGTCATCAGAACAACAAAAGGGAGGGAGATGATGGATCTGCTACCTGACGACATGGTGGCCAACATACTGGACCGCCTCCCTCCGGGCAGCCTTGCGGTCTCACGCTGCGTCTGCAACAAGTGGTGCGCCGTCATCGACACCCGACGCTTGCTGCGTGCCGGCCTCCTCCCTCTCCGCCTCGATGCCTTCTTCTTCTTCTTCTTCCGCGCGGAGATAGAACGTGTTGACACATACTTCTTCGCAAGCCCCTCCACAGGGCGCCGAATTGGCGGATGCCTCACCGACTTCCTGGATCGTCCTGTCGACGATTCGATAGTGGATCATTGCAATGGTCTCCTCTTGCTTTGGGAGCGGGTGGTTAACCCTGCTACACGGCAATCGGCACACCTGCCCCCCTTCCCGGAACCATGTGTTGAGGGCTTCTACAGGAAATTTTTTCTTGCAT
This sequence comes from Eragrostis tef, assembly GCA_000970635.1. NCBI lineage: Eukaryota > Viridiplantae > Streptophyta > Magnoliopsida > Poales > Poaceae > Eragrostis > Eragrostis tef. Next base: position 17,164 of record LAPY01002722.1, read on the forward strand.
ATGATCCCATCGTTTCCCCGCAACACTATGAGGTAATTCTTATCCCCATAGTTCCACAAGAAGAAATCAACGACACCGAATTCAAGGAGTCGTCGGAATGGCCACCGTCCACATTCACAACTCATGTCTTCTCATCAACAAAATGGAGGTGGGAGGAGAGGTCCTTTCTTCGGGAAGGGGAGGCTGCTGGGACCATTGCTGACATGCACTACGATTGGGATACACGCCACCACCATGCCATCTATTTGCGGGGAGCGCTCTATGTGCATTGCCACAATGGCTCTATCATGAGGTAATACCCTTAATGAAACTTGCACTGGATTTCATGTTTTGGTTTTCTGGTGATACCAATTAAGCTGGTTAGCCTTCGATCTCTGACTGACCAAATGAAAATCTAATATATGTTTGCAGAATAACCTTATCTGCGGACAAGTACCGAATGATTAAATCGCCAGCGGAGAAGAAAGAACCTGGTACGTACTTGGGAAAATCAGAGAAAGGGGTGTACTATGCAGCACTTTCGCAAGGGTATACATGGCCCCGTTTTCGAGTTTGGCTGCTCAATGAATCATGCGATCAGACCGTGTGGGTTTTGAAGACTGACACCAACCTTCAAGCAATGGTGGATAATTTTCATATTGATGACACTAATAGGTATGGCACACCATGGATTGTTAACTACATATATGGGGATGTGAGCGACGCATATGCTGAAGATGAATCTGAACGGGACTTTGATGGTGGTATTGATCTTCGTGAACCTGAGGATAAGGTCGCAACACGCTATAGCGACATGATTTTCCTCGGATTTCATCCTTACAAAGAGATTGCTTTTTTCTTTCTATCGTCATCAAAAGTGGTGTCTTACCATTTGAACAGCTCAAAGGTCCAAGAGTTGGGCAGCTTGCGTCAGCCAGTAGATCGGTCATTTCCATACACGGCATGCTGGATGGGAGACTTGTTATCTGACAGAAAATAGCTTATGAAAATAAGATTATCCGGATGCATTGTTTGGAACCTTTTTCTGTTACTCTATAATCCATAAACGAATGTTAGGAGTGGTTCCTACTTATAATAATAATAATTTTACTTCCATCTTTCAAGAGCATTATTTGTGGCAAACGTTGCCTTTGCTTTGTCTGAAGTACTCTCAAGAGCGAAAAGCTAAAGTATGCAAGGGCTGTTTCTGTTTGTTTTAGTTCTAATGTGTACCCTATCAAAAAGTTCAGAATGCTTAGCCGCATAGTTGAACAATGGCACTATTCTACTGTGTATCCACTAAGCAGTTGTATATGCATGGCACATCGAAGCCGGGTCAATGAAAAATTAACTATATGCATGCAGGATGTTTGTTGCTACGTGGAAAGTGGGAGGACGGACTCCAAACAATCGACTCAACCTCCAAGATTTTCTGCAAGTGGAGGAATCTCCTGATTTGTACGTATTAGGGTAGGATCACGTTTGTCATCTTTGCATCTTAGGAATTGTTATACAGTTTCGATCGAATTCTGACGGCAGATGATTACGTAGGTTTCAGGAGATAGTTCCCCTGACGGACCGCCGGCAACGTGCTAGTCGTTGAGGACAACGAGCCGGCGTCGAGGTGGCTTGCCATCATCCACCAGACGCTCAAGGTGCCAAGAACAGAGCGGCGACGACGACCAGCAGCCGCCGGAGCCGGCGGACACGCGGCACCGCCGCCGCGACGTCCCGGTCCTCCGGGTGCTCAGCAACAGCAACCACGTCGACACCGCGTCGAAAGGAAAGGGAAGCACGTAAATCGTTTTAATTAGTGTTTATTAATCTGGTCGAAACCGCCGTCCTCGGCAAAGTTCTTAGCGCGCACAAAATTTCCGGCACACGCCGTCCTTGTGACCAACTGAACTGGCGCCATTGTTCCGAGTTTCTTTTGCCTCGTCGTTCGCCGTCGCCGACGCTTGCGAAAACTCACCAGACCGGGCCGCCGTCCGTCCGCGCAGAATTTCTTTTTGCCGTCCCGTGCAGTGCAGGCAGAAGAAGCAGTCAACTGCACACACCCTATAGTACGAAAACGCCCAAGTGAAGCGACGAATCCAAACCTCGTGTTCAAGCGAACGCCCCCAAAAGTCCAAAACCCACCAGAGCGAGCTCGCGCTGCCGGCGCGCTCCGTCCGAAACGATGGCGACCACGCTGACGCCGACGCAGCGCTACGCTGCAGGGGCGCTGCTGGCGCTCGCGCTTCGCCAGGCGCAGATCCACCAGTCCGTGCCCCTCGGCGGCTCCAACGGCGCCGACGCCGGCGACGAGGAGCGCGCCAGCAGCGCCAGCGCAAGCTCCTCCGCCAGCAGCGACGCCGAACTCTGGACGCACGAGTCCCGCGGCCTCCTCCGCCCCGTATTCAGGTCCGCCTCCCGCTGCCAGACTGTCAACTCGATGAGTGCTCTGCTTTCCCCCGTTATTAACACTCGCGATCGGTTCCTACTAGGTTCCTGGAGATCGACCCCAAGGCGTGGGCTGGGGTGGAGGAGACGGCCGCATCGCCGGAGGCCAAGCATCACATCGGCGCGGTACGGGCCCGATCGTCCTGTGCTCACCTAATTACTAACTTGTTTTCGATGAATTTGGGGTCACTGTCGCGGCACTGAATTGGGCTGTTGGATTGGGAGTAGCCGTTTTGCTTGTGTTGCACGACGGATCAAATCAAAATTGTTAAGAAATCTCGGCTGTTGAGCTGCTGACTTCTCTGAAATGATGTTCATCTTCCACGCTGTTGCTTCGTCTCACTTTCTGCATTGCATTTTCTCATTCTCAGTCTCATTTCCATTACGCATTTGGCAGTTTCTAAGGATAATCTTTGAAGAAGACGGTGAGGGGTCATCGGATACAGCGGAACAGGAACTTGCCTTGGCGAAAGCAATTGATGTCATGGTAATGAGCTTGGGTAACGAGGATAAGACAGACATACATGAGAGTCAAGATGCCACAACTAGCAGTTCTGGAGCCGTCGAATCCCCAGAGGCAGGCTCTTCCGAGAATTTGCTTGGAGTTGACAAGCTGTCCTTGGATGATGTTCCTGTTAACAATCACCGCAAGATGGCATTGCTATATGCACTTCTATCGGCCTGTGTGGCTGACAAGCCTGTATTGCAAGAGCAAGAGGACAGGAAATCGTCGCCCTTCAGGAAGGGTTACGATGCCCGACATCGTGTTGCTCTTCGCTTGCTAGCAACATGGCTTGATGTGAAGTGGATCAAAATGGTTGGTAAAAAGCTATCCCTTCTCAATCTAGCTGAGTAGTGATTATTGAAGAAACAATTGCACAAAACAATGTCATGTACTGAGATATTCCAAGTGAAAAAAAAAATCATTACATGCATGTACTTTTCACATTGCTTCAACTAACTCTATACTCATGCATCCTGCCATTGTAGGAAGCTATCGAGGTAATGGTCGCCTGCTCTGCCATGGCTGCAGCAAAAGAGCAAGAGCAAGAACAAGAAAACAAATCACCCAAAAGCAAATGGGAAAAATGGAAGCGCGGAGGAATTATTGGTGCAGCTGCCTTGACTGGAGGGGCATTGCTGGCTGTTACAGGGGGTAAAAAGAAATCACAGAAAAATATCTATTGAAATGCTAAACATCTTGACAGTTCACTTGCATACACTACCCCAGGTGGTTGATATTCTCCTCTATCTCACAGGATTAGCTGCACCAGCTATAGCTGCAGGATTTGGTGCTCTAGCTCCTACGCTCGGCACAATTGTTCCTTTTATAGGAGCTAGTGGATTTGCTGCTATGGCTGCTGCTGCAGGATCTGTTGCTGGCTCTGTGGCAGTTGCTGCCTCATTTGGAGGTTTGTGTAAATGTTCCATTGTAACTCTGATGGTGTTAGTTTGAGCTTTAGTTTCTCGAGCCGCTGCCACGGCAGCCTAACAACAACGATTACTTTTTGTTAACACTGACCAGTTTTATGTTGTTCATGGTAGTTAGTACTGCATTGCTTAGTGAACGTACACGTCTGTACAGTTTTAGTGTATGCACGCCTTTGGATGGGCACCAGACATATTTTACACTTAAAATGTTTCTGTATGAATTTAACATAGAGGTTGCAATGTTCATATTCCTTTAAATAATCTTTGATGAATTAGCTGCTGGGGCTGGCTTGACGGGGAGCAAAATGGCGAGACGACTTGGAAGTGTGAAAGAGTTTGAGTTCAAACCTATTGGTGATAACCACAACCAGGGTGTGAGTTCCTTTATCTCAAGCAACTAGAATGCCATTATCCCATTTAATAACTAAACTAATTCAGTATCTGTAAATGTCATTCATCCTTTCAGCGCTTAGCGGTTGGCATCTTTGTTTCTGGATTTGCTTTTGATGAGGATGACTTCTTGAAACCTTGGGAAGGATGGAAGGATAACCTAGAAAGGTACAGGGAGGAGCCTTTTAATATCATTTCGTCAATCATAACTGCATGTTATCCGCATTTTTAACATCTGTGCTATATGGTTAGAGCTGTAGAGCCTCTTACACTGACGTCTAATGTTTGGCAGGTACATCCTTCAATGGGAATCTAAGCATATAATTGCCGTGAGTACAGCAATACAGGATTGGTTGACATCAAGTAATTTTTATTTTATTTTTTGTATTTTGACGTTGCACTGTCTGCGGACATCTTATAATTAACATTGCCATTGTTGATGTAGGACTTGCAATGGAATTGATGAAACAAGGTGCAATGAGAACTGTTTTAAGTGGCCTTCTTGCAGCATTTGCCTGGCCTGCTACATTGCTTGCCGCTACAGATTTTATTGATAGTAAATGGTCTGTTGCTATTGACAGGTACTCGCAAACTATGATAGCTAGCACCTGCTGATTTTTGCAGTATCCATATCTTGATTCCCCAGTATTAGTACGTTAGAATAGCCATACTCTATTTACCATGCCATTGCTTGCTTAACTAATCATATCCTCTCAGATCAGACAAAGCGGGGAAAATGCTCGCTGAAGTGCTTCTAAAGGGACTGCAAGGAAACAGGTAACTCCATTCGTAGTGTGTTCTATTGGGAGCAGTTAGTTTCTCAAAAATAACGTTCCCCTGATGCCAAAATCCTGTCAGGCCTGTGACTCTTGTCGGGTTTTCCCTAGGAGCACGTGTTATATTCAAGTGTTTACAAGAGTTAGCTTTATCAAGCGACAATGGTATCGTCTCTCTACTTATCTCACCTTATAAAGTTAAGGTTAATTATGACTTCTCTCACTTGTTTGATTTAATGAATTAGAGGGACTCGTTGAGAGAGTTGTACTACTAGGTGCACCAGTTTCGGTGAAAGGCGAGCGGTGGGAGACTGCCAGGAAGGTATGGGGATAATGACCCTGTGTACATTGTTGTGCATATACATTACAATAAACATTTATAAAATCTCCCTCAAACACACTATTTGTATCACTTTGCTTGCCCATAATTCATCGCAGATGGTTGCTGGAAGATTTGTGAACGTGTACTCCAGAGATGACTGGATTCTAGGTGTTACTTTTCGTGCAAGGTAAACAGAGTGGGATTTCATGGAATTATATGCTCTCAGATGCCCAGATTTTGGGTTGGATGGCCGTCCGGAACCCTTTGTCAGAATTTTCTGAATGAATCTTAATTTTCTGCTGCAGCCTGCTAACCCAAGGATTGGCTGGCATCCAGGCCATTGATGTCCCTGGTGTTGAAAATGTGAGCATACAAATTCTTGTGCTCCACCTTGAGTTTCATTTATCACATTTTTTTATAAAAAAACTTTGCATGGCTTCTGCCCATTTTACAGGTTGATGTTACAGAGCTTGTTGATGGCCATTCTTCGTATTTGTCGGCTGCGCAACAGATCCTAGAACATCTTGAAATAAATACATACTATCCCGTATTTCTCCCGCTACCAGCAGTCAGCAAATAGCAGATGTACAAGTTGCATAGTAGCATCTTTGAGAGTCGTAACACAAATGTAAAGATCATTCAGAGATGATGAACTCGAATTGGCCTGGGTTTTACCAAAAAATACAAAGAAGCTAACCGTAACCGGTGGTGAATTTATGTTGGTATATACTAATACACAATGTTTGTTGTTCCGCTGCTTTTTTTATATTCCGGCGCACTAAACGCATTTCATCACAAGTACGTGTGGCCGGCCATGGTTGGATGGGAGTGACAGCTGTAATTTTGGAAATTCCCAAAATTTAAGCCTAGTGACTTATTTCATAAAAGTTCTGCAATTATTATGTACAGGTTTCGTGCTTAAGGCATGTTGCCAAGTGCATCTACCGCGGAAGAAAAACAAGCATTAGCCATGTGTGTGTGTGTGTGTGTGTGGGGGGGGGGGGGGGGGGGGGGGGGTTGAACACAAATAAACGGGCATCAGTATATAACTATGACGGTGCTACTATTGTAAATGTGTTTCTGAATCTAATTTTCATCATCTGCCTAGTACATATACAGACGCCATCAACAAATCATCTACCACCAATTTTGGTGTACAGCAAGACCAATTAGCTCACATCACTTCGAAAAGGCAATATGGAACAGTGCATTCTTCATCATTGTGTCAACAGGAGAGAGATCAGAAACTAGATCGATCAGTCAGGCGTCACTGTTTTCCAATACATCAGGCGCATCAGAGCATGAGGAAAGCACGGGGATACAAATGCAGTTCCATTGAACCGAACAGATGTTGCAGACCAAGCCCAAAACCGAATCTGCTTCTTGGGCAGGGTATTCGGTCATACATCTATGCTAAACATGTACTCCTTGCTACAGTTGAGTGGAGCAGAGATGGTCATGTACTACATTTGACTACATTGTAATTAGCCTATACAAAAGTTCTATGGGAAAGAATTTCAAATCCTCTACTGCAGATATCAAGGATGCAGGTAGCTACAAGATGCACCCTTCCTGCAGTACCCACCCTCATGAAATTTACATACACCCCTATTTTGCCCATTCAGAGTCGATCTTGACGACCCACCATTGCCAAACCTATCAGATCTACTCCTAGAGTTATTTGAACTAAGAAGCCAAGATTCACTGATTTCTGAGTACCTGCCTCGTCGATGATTCTGTTGCCTCCCCCTGTTAGCATTTACAGAAGGTGGGTTCAAGCCCTTGGTGATGTTTCCAATGGCCTCGCCTGAACTAGAAACACAGGAATCGGTGGATTCCTGCTTCCTTGATGCTTCCAAAGAGCTTTTACTTGAGGTCGCTGCTTTTTCACAACCGGGTAAGTAGAGACTCTGGTTAGTTCCCAAAGCAGTAACCACAGATAACCTCTGATCGGCTGATGGCTGCCAACCAACAATTCCTGTGCTCTCATGTGTTGAGACATCGTTTGGTGTTGATTTGACCTGAATACAGGGGGCGGGAAATGTCATAGAACGTCATATAGGAAGCAAATGACATTTAGATACTGCAAAATAGTACCTGCTCAGGCAATACCCAATCTGTGGCAGCACCTGAGAGTGCCTGGTTCACATTTTCCTCCGCTGGTGTTCCTCCTCTTTGTAAGAACTCAATAACTCCATGAGACGCAGCTACCTTGTTAATATGAAGAGTTTCATTTGCCTCGGTTCCAAGATCTGCTGGAGAGAGAACAGATGATTTAACAGTCAACAATGTAGAATCAATCTTCCCTCCAAAATAAAACACACTATAGAATCTCCAAAATAAAACACACTATAGAATCAATGGAGACACGACAAACATCGACATGCTGACTAACCAGATGAAGGTTGGAGCGCAGGAGTTGGTGGAAGCAATGACCACATATCATTCACTGAATCATCCTGGACACCCCATAGTGTAGAATCAACAGCATCACCTTGATAGTAACTAGGTTCACCCCAAGGGGACAACACGATAGGGCTAGAGCATTGTGGTTCTTCCTCAGCTGAAGCGGCTAACAGATCTTCCAATGCTGCTGTTCCATTTTGTTCCATTAAGGATTCCAAGACATCAGACACATCTATGGACTCAGCACCACAGGAAGGATCAATTACCATGTTCTCCCTAGTAACAACAATAGATTCGCTGTATAGTTCATTTTGAATAATTTCTTCCACACCTTTAAAATCTGTTAATGTGGCATTTAGTTTCCCAGTTGGCGGATCAGACTTCGGCGATGCAAAAGCATCTTTTGAGTCACCAGGTACCTTAGTAGTAAAATTCTCAGGCGATGTTAATATTAACCCAGTGTTATCCACAACTGGCTCCTTATTCTCAGGGATTGGATTAGAATATTGCTGTTGAATGTCTTTGTTATCAGGAGAAGCAGTGAACTCCTTGGATTGAGGAGACGGACTAACCGGACAATTTGATACATCTGTTTCAAATACTGTTTTCTTGTTCAATGTTTCCTCCATCTTGCATCCATTGAAAGCAGATGCAGTAGTAGGTGCATTTTCAGGCGCTGCTGACATTAACACTGAGTCATCCGCAAGAGGCTCCTTATTCTCAGATCTATGAGCTGGACTAGGACATTCACGCTCAATATCTAGATTATCAGGAGAAGTCACCACGGAAACCTTGGACTGAAGAGGAGCAACGGAACCATTTGATGCATCTGTTTCGAGTGTTGTTTTCTTATCCAAGATCTCCTCCATCTTGCATGCATCGGAAGCAGATGCAGTAGCAGTAGTAAAATTTTCAGGAGCTGCTGACCCTGAGTTGTCCAAGGAAGGCACCTTATTCCCAGATCCAGGAGTTGGGGTAGGACATGCACGCTCAATGCCTTGGTTATCAGTAGAAGATACACGAAAAATGTTAGAGCCAGATGACTGATTAAGAGAAGCATTTAACGCATCCATCTCGAGTGGTTTTTGCTGATTCACGGTCACCTCCATCTTGCATGTATCAGCATCAGATGCAGAATTCATCCTTAGATTTTCAGTAGCCGGTAATGTTGGAAGTGAATTGTCCACAGCAGGCTCCTTATTATCAGACCTTGCGATTGGACTAAGATATTCTCCTTCAAGATCTTTGTTGCTAGATTGAGGATAATGATTATCTGAAGAATTCGATGTGCCAGCCCCAGGTAATTTTTGCCGATTCACGATCGCCTCCATCTTGCATGGGTCAGAACCAGGCGAATGAGTATTAGCTAATTTTTCGGGTGACGCTGGTGTTAAACCTGAGTTGTCAACCACAGGCTCCTTGTTCTCTGGTCTTGGAGTTGGGCTAGGGAACTCACGTTCAATATCTTGGTTATCAGGAGAAGATATAGGGAAAGACTTAGATTCAGGAGACTGATTAACTGAAGCATTCGATGTATCAGCTTCAAGTGTTCCTTGCTGATTCATGATCTCCTCTATCTTGCACATATCAGGAGATGCTGACGGGGCTGATTGTGGACTGCAGACTGGAACTCTTTCCGAATGACTCAGCATGCCAGATGGTGAACTTGAACCTCTATCTTCAATAGGAGTTGCTGGAGCACAGTTCTTAGGCTTTTCAGAAGCAATAGAAGAATGATGGTCATCAAGAAAGCTTGGATTGGTTGTTGAACTTAAGCAAGAGCCATCATGTTGACTTGAGGCGGTTCTCGACTCGGATGGACTCCAAGCAATTACAGGATATAGTTCATTTTGAATAATTTCTTCCACACCTTTAAAATCTGACACTGTGGCATTTAGTTTCCCAGTTGGCGGATCAGACTTCGGCGATGCAAAAGCATCTTTTGAGTCACCAGGTACCTTAGTAGTAAAATTCTCAGGCGATGTTAATATTAACCCAGTGTTATCCACAACTGGCTCCTTATTCTCAGGGATTGGATTAGAATATTGCTGTTGAATGTCTTTGTTATCAGGAGAAGCAGTGAACTCCTTGGATTGAGGAGACGGACTAACCGGACAATTTGATACATCTGTTTCAAATACTGTTTTCTTGTTCAATGTTTCCTCCATCTTGCATCCATTGAAAGCAGATGCAGTAGTAGGTGCATTTTCAGGCGCTGCTGACATTAACACTGAGTCATCCGCAAGAGGCTCCTTATTCTCAGATCTATGAGCTGGACTAGGACATTCACGCTCAATATCTAGATTATCAGGAGAAGTCACCACGGAAACCTTGGACTGAAGAGGAGCAACGGAACCATTTGATGCATCTGTTTCGAGTGTTGTTTTCTTATCCAAGATCTCCTCCATCTTGCATGCATCGGAAGCAGATGCAGTAGCAGTAGTAAAATTTTCAGGAGCTGCTGACCCTGAGTTGTCCAAGGAAGGCACCTTATTCCCAGATCCAGGAGTTGGGGTAGGACATGCACGCTCAATGCCTTGGTTATCAGTAGAAGATACAGGAAAAATGTTAGACCCAGATGACTGATTAAGAGAAGCATTTAACGCATCCATCTCGAGTGGTTTTTGCTGATTCACGGTCACCTCCATCTTGCATGTATCAGCATCAGATGCAGAATTCATCCTTAGATTTTCAGTAGCCGGTAATGTTGGAAGTGAATTGTCCACAGCAGGCTCCTTATTATCAGACCTTGCGATTGGACTAAGATATTCTCCTTCAAGATCTTTGTTGCTAGATTGAGGATAATGATTATCTGAAGAATTCGATGTGCCAGCCCCAGGTAATTTTTGCCGATTCACGATCGCCTCCATCTTGCATGGGTCAGAACCAGGCGAATGAGTATTAGCTAATTTTTCGGGTGACGCTGGTGTTAAACCTGAGTTGTCAACCACAGGCTCCTTGTTCTCTGGTCTTGGAGTTGGGCTAGGGAACTCACGTTCAATATCTTGGTTATCAGGAGAAGATATAGGGAAAGTCTTAGATTCAGGAGACTGATTAACTGAAGCATTCGATGTATCAGCTTCAAGTGTTCCTTGCTGATTCATGATCTCCTCTATCTTGCACATATCAGGAGATGCTGACGGGGCTGATTGTGGACTGCAGACTGGAACTCTTTCCGAATGACTCAGCATGCCAGATGGTGAACTTGAACCTCTATCTTCAATAGGAGTTGCTGGAGCACAGTTCTTAGGCTTTTCAGAAGCAATAGAAGAATGATGGTCATCAAGAAAGCTTGGATTGGTTGTTGAACTTAAGCAAGAGCCATCATGTTGACTCGAGGCGGTTCTCGACTCGGATGGACTCCAAGCAATTACAGGATTGGGGACATCTTTCCCAACTCGTTGTGTAGGTAGATTGTTCGAAAGATCTTTCACAGATACTCCTTGTGAACTATTTCTAGGATCATGTTGACTTTGCAACCACAATGTACGCTGATTGTGATGATGAGATGCTACATTACTATTTCCACTATAGTTCATTTGCGCTGGGACAGAACTTCTCAGGGCACCGCTGCTGTGACGATGGTTCGATTCACCAGAACATCCACCTTGTACTCCATCTTGCTGCAAATCAGTCTGTCCATACGGACTCCCAGGAGAATGAACGGAAACTGAATGCTTAGTCTGGAACTGTACTTGGCTATTCAATGTCTGAACATCCTTTGGTGGAACAGAAGGAGTTGATAGCGACAAGCAGTCATCCGGAGAGTTCACACTTCCTCTTTCGGGAACAGAGTACTTGTTAGTCTGACCAGTTATTACAGAAGAATTAAGCATGCTATAACCAGAAGGGGATAAAGCATTTTTCTGATCCACATTTGGGCTGTTTATGTTAAGCTCGATGCCAGCTGATGTTGCTTTGATACTTGTAGAAACTGATGCGGTCTGAGTAAAAACTGTCTGTTGCTTCGAAAGCACTTCAGTCAACAGCAATGACCTCTCCTCACTCTCAAATGTGAGCCATACCCTCAGATCACGTGGGAAGTAAGTAGTCCACTTGGATAGCTGCAAAAGAGTAAACGGGCCCTGAACATTCCCAGAAGGATCCTTGTAGTGCCATACTTTCTCTGGCTCTGTTTCACTTGACACTGTTAGAACAGAAGATGAAAGTGATCCAGCTTCATACACAGTGCTGGGTTTTGGAATATCTGTACCATTTGTAGGATGGAAATTTTCTAATTTTCTACCTGTCTTTGAACCCCGAATTGTACTTTCTGTAGACAGGTTTTTTGGATGGTGGTTAGCATCATCAATCTTTTGTGTATGATTTTGCATAGAGTTCCGATATTTTGATTTTCGTCGAGATTTGGTTGTATCTGCTCTTATCCGACTTAAATTCGTTCCAACTGCACAACATAAACAAACAATGCCCAACATTAAATGTGATTAATGGTAATGATCAGAAATGTTACAAATTTTCCATTTATGGGGTGCCTGTAGCAGAATCAATTGAAATGTTCCCGTCATGATTTGGAAAGGATGCAATGCAAGAATATTACAATGCAAAAAAACTTTTATTGCAGGGTTTCTGGATGTTTACTGCAACATACCATGTGAAATTAAGCTGCTAGATTTATTTCATGCAAGACACCTAGGTAATTCTAATATTTACAACATAACATAAGCATGAAGATTTCGCAAAAACGGAAAGATATCCACACATACCAGATTTTTTGTCATCCATTTCTTCAGCGGATTCGTAATTAGGATCCATATGGGAGTCAATATGCACTTCTAGAACTTCATTTATCCTGCGAGTTCTTTCTTCAGAACTGTTAAGGACCTGCAGCCTTTCCACGCACTCTCGAAGGGTATGACTGAGTTAAGGATCCCAAAACTATCCAGCTGAATGTAGCAGTCTAGTGCTCTATGATGGAACTTGAAGTAAAATAAGAAAAATAAAGATATACTCCCTCCGCTCTTTTTTATATGACACCGTTGACTTTTTCGTTGAACTTTGACCAACAATATAGATTAAAATAATTATTTTTTGAATGTGAAATAAATATCATTAGATTCATCATCAAAAGCACTTTAAAGCTAACTTATACACTTAGCTATTTATACAAATATTTATAGATAAAACGAAAGGTCAAAGCAACAAAAAAAGTCAATGGCGTCATGTAAAAAAGAACGGAGGGAGTACTATCACAAAGAATCACTATCACGGGCAAACGATTACCAATTATTAGAATCATCACGCCTCTATCTTGAACAGACCATGGCAAAGCTAAGACAAGAAAAGAAATGATGTGTAGGCAATTATGGATGAAGGAAAGAAATAGCCAATTATTAGAATCATCGTGCCTCTAAATTGAATAAAGTTATAAAGACGCACGGCCAATTTTGGATGAAGGAAAGAAATATCTATGCATGTTAAAAGAAAGCCTTGCACACTAAAACTTACATCTGGCCCGATCTGAGTTCCAAAAAAAGATAGTTCAACCAACAAAATTATAAGCACCAGAAACAGTAGTAATACAGACACATATCATAATAAGGTAACAAGGATATTCTTTTTTGCGCCCTGTTTCACTTGCACGGTCACGAAGATGCCCCAGCCTCTGCCTTTCATTTTCCAACCACTGTAAGAATTGTAAACAGCAGTGAGTCAAATTTGAGATCTTTGTAAAAAAAATGTTGTATAAATGATCTTTCTTCAGCTGGTTTGTGCTTACATCATTCACTCTAACAGATTGCAAGACCTTAGCTTTCTCTTGAATAGCTCCCTGAGTAATAAAAGAAAGTACAGTTTAAACATATGCAAATCTGGTAGGCCAGAAATCAAGTAGCGCAGAAGTGTTGAATCTGATGTAGCAGTACCACTTTCAGTCGACTAATTAGACCGTACTTCATGCTCTGCCTTAAGCGATTGCATTCCTCCTACAAAGGTAAATGTGGATATCAAAACGAGTTGAGGATGAAATCCAAGGGATGTTCAACTATGATAAACAGCTAAGACCCATTGACCAAGAACAAGGCGAGAACAGAAATCCAGAAGTGGATTTCAAATATTAACTTCTGAAAGAACTAAGCACCTAAAACCAAAAAACAGTGTTGTGTAAACAAAAGTGTGAAATCATAAACACCAAGTATATTCAAAGCAGACAATGTGAGAACATTTGGAATGATTGCATCCGGCCTAGTCTAAGTTCCAAATATGAAAGCTAAAACAGATATAGAACAGTCAAGCAAAATATTCAACCTCAGTAAAGTCCTGATTAGATATTGTATCCATCGTGATAATCTCCTTTTTGTTTAAATTTAATATCTCAAGTGCAAGGTTTGTTGTCTTCTTCCCAATGCTGTACTTTTCAGGAACCTTGAGTGCTCCTGCAGAAAACAATACGAATCAATTCAAGGTTAAAAATTAAATAAAAAAATATAAAGATGCAAATATCGTACCGACAACTTTGACAAGACGGTACATATCTTGCTTTTGACCAACACCAGATATTTTTATCCTCACAAAACCACCATGAATTTTGTCCGAAAATGCAGCATCATCAATTAGATCCTCCATCAAGCTGCGCCTCATGTAAATTAAATTTATGTTATGCATATCAATTGCTGCATAAGCCTCAGGATCAACCTGTTGTTCTCTTTCCATCTTTCTATGCATTCTCCTCCTCTTTTCAGGAGATGATTTTGCTGCCATGGCACTGTATCCATTGGTATCCATGTGAGCTGAATTAAGATCAATGGCAGCTTGGCCATTATCGTTTACTATTGAAGTCTCGTTCACAGGAAAATGCATTTCCAAAAGCTTTAACATCTCAAAGTGAGCAACACGTGTTTTACTGAACAAGCGGTGAAGTCTTGCGTCACAAATAATCTGACTTTTCCTCTGTGGGTCACGGAGGTTATTCTTCTTAATGTATTCAAGCAAAAGGGTCTGAACCTCAAATTGAGACATAAAAGATCGATCACCATCTCGCGCGTGTCCTACAAACTCCAACAGCTCTGGAGATGCCCATTTCGTTTCTACAGGCAAGGACACCCCTTCACTTGGAACTTTAGCGGCTAGACTCCCAGGATCTCTAATTGCAGGCTCGACCTTTTTTGCAGCAATGCCACAATCTGGATTCACCTTTTGCCGCTTCCGACCCTTTTTCCTAGACGAATTGGTTCGCCTTCGTTTTCTTGAGGAGCAGTCAGAGCCAGCATCATCGTCATTGATATCATAAAGGTCGTCTGATGACTCCTCTTTCTCTTTCCTAACAGAAGTGTTAGGAACAGTCCATCTGCTCTTGGCACTAGTAAGTTCTTCCAATGTTAATGAAAGCTTTCCTTTCAGGTCTACCCAATATAGCTTGAAAAGATACTCCCAGCTGTTAATGTCATCAAAATCAACCTGCAATTGACGCAACAATGAAGAATCACTTTAGCGCATAGGACAGTGCACAATTTTTTTTCACTATTCTAGCTATGCATTCAGTCACTAAAGGCTGAAGCTTAAAGTTGCTGTCTGCTCCAGAAAAAAAAAAATTCACATGCATTTACAAGCAGTCAGATACCGGGGATCGCTAACATGTCAGAGTGAAGAAGTGCATGTTTCCAATTTTGAATTCGCTGTATACTATCGCACAGAACATGAGATGATGGTCCTAACATGAGATAACGGTTCAATGGCTTTGTGGATAAGGCACTTGCATAACAATTTGGGTAGCACTAAAAGAACAGGAATGACCACTCGCTAAAACTTTGCAATAAATAACACGGTTACAAAGAAATGAAATATATTTATGAAATCTTATTGGATGAATGGGGCAATTGTTTTTTTAGATTAATGGCAGATTTACCTTTGTTGCAGCTTCGTCTTTGGATTCTATTAGAAGTATAGTCCCAAAACATGTGTCACAAAATCCCTTGGGACCCCTGACACTGAAGAATTTGCCTTGCCTGATGCACACTTTGCAGAGGGAGTACGTACAAGTGTAGCACATGTAGTGCACTGCCTTTTCACAACTGCTGCATATGTGCCAACCTGATTTACAAAACATCAAGGAACACATAGCAGTTCAGTAGGTTTACATAGTGCCAAGGTATTTTACTTCATGAAAACGCATATCCCTTCACCTTCTATGGCCCAATGTTCCAAATTAGCCAGGCGTCATGAAATAACTATGTATCATCACAACCTCATAGATAGCTACGTGATAAGTTGAGCAACAAAACTAAACCAATTTATCCAGTCCAATAACAAAAGTAAGAAGAGAAACTTCATGCCCACAAACGCATTTCAAGAATTTCCCGAAATAAAACAAGAGTTGATAGTGTGTCAACAGTTGATAATCCATAGTGAAGAAATTAAAGCATAACCCACAAATAATAATTCTCCACTGCACATGAGATAGTCTACTTTTTTCCTTTGGAACTCTCCTTACGTGTCAACTATACTAGATATACATATTCACATTTCTGAACCAGGGACATATTTAATGGAACTCCACTCAAAGGGTGCTAACCATCTAATTGTGGGAGGGAGGATAGTTGTCCATCCAAATTAGGAAACTTAGCTTTGCTAAGATTCTATGAGAAGCTGTCAGCACACAAGTCCCATGGAAAGCTAAGATCTCATGTAGGCGCTTTCAAAACTGAATCTATTCTCTTAGCTAGTACCCTAGAATTTGCAACCTAGTGTGTACCTTGAAAGTTGTTTGCAGAATGAATACTGCAAGTGATATGAACCTAACATGTCATGCTCAATTTTAGTCAGAAGAAGCAGGCTCCTAAAGGCAAACAATCCCGTCCCGTCACAAGTAAAAGGAGAGAGAGGAACGAGTGGCGCGTCTGCGTTGGATGGATGAGGTCGCTCACTCACCGCAGTTCCATTTGGTCCTGGAATTGAAGAATGACTCCTCACGCTTGATGCACGCCGGATGGTAGACCTTAGGGCATCCCCTACAGCAACAGACAAAGACGAGCAGCTAGTTGAGTTCACGAGGCAATTCGCAGGGAACAACTGTTGCTTGGGTCTCCGGGAAGTTGGGCAGGCAACACGCACCTCCGATCGCACACGACGAGGTTTCCCCCGTCGAAGCAGATGAAGCAGACGACCTCCTCCTCGTCCTCCCTCCTCTTGGCAGGCTTGGGCGCCGCAACGACCACCGCCCCGTCCTTTTTCTTCGGCGGCCTCCCCCTCTTCTTCGGCACGAGGGGCGCGGTGACCGGCGGC
>LAPY01002722.1:34648-47416 GCA_000970635.1 Eragrostis tef
GGAAGAAGCGGTCGCCGTCGCCGTCGTCGCGGCGGTCTAATCCGGGGCCGCGTGCGTCCGACCGATTACCCCTCGTCTCTGTGTGCGCGTGAGGAATTGAGGAGAGAGAGAAGGGAGCAAGCTGCCGCAGCTGTGAGAAATGGAACGGAATGGAATAATTCTGGTGTTCGGGAGGGGGCTTTCGGCATAAAGGCGAGCAGGGGGAAGCCGCGGCGGGTGGTTGGGCCTGTGGGCGAGGCAGAACAAGCGAAGTGACACATGAGACCTGGGTCAGTGGCCTTTTCGCTCCGGCCCCTGCAGATTCTGAGATTGAATTTCCCAGACCAATTTGTTAGGTGCAGTTAGTTAATAAAGACGGAGAGGACTGACTAGTCGCGCACGCTGCACGCCACTACTCTCTCTGCGAAGGAAGAGCTGGGCGCGCGTGGCCGGTGCTGCCGTGGTCCGCGTCGTGATTCGCGAGCCAGCCCCGCGCTCCACGCCCCCGCTTTCTTTTTCCTTTTTTCCGCTGCGGCCTTTGACGGACCGGTTCCGCTCATCCTGCTCAGCTTGCAGTTGCAACTTGGGAACGTGGACTCTGCAAAGCCGTCGGCTCAGGCAGCAACGGATTCCCCGTTGCTCTACTCTCTCTCTCCGCGAATAGATTAGGAGGAAGATGCTTGGCCATGTCTTTTTTTTGTATGCCTGATGATCAATCTGATACACGTGTGGGCGTGGGTTTGCACGGCATGTGCCGCGCTTCGGCCGTTCCTTTCCCACTCCTGATCCGCGATCAGTAAACAACAGCAGCGGCGACCGGAGTGCGTCGACACAACTGGCGTGTCGGGAGACTCGGACGCGTCGTAAAGCTTCAAGGTCGCAGTCACTGGGCAGCAGCGACGGATGATGGATGAGCCGCGCGGCAATCGCGATCGAATCCCGTGTGGCGTCCGGACGATCGGGGGCAGCTGGAAGAGCTCAAGCTCGCGCGGGCGTCGCCATCGCCCGCATGTGTTTCTTGTGAGCTTCAGAATTTCGTACGAGGGGCAAGGAAATCCAGCGAATCGCCAAGGATTCAGCGAAAGGCTACCTGACACTAGCTCCCCGACGGAACCTCTATACGGCTCATGGCACGTCGGACTCCGACCATCGCAACTGCACCATTGATATCGGGTGTCCCAGATAAACAACATCATCGCATGTGTCGCAGTTGAGTGCCCAGTGCCCTCGCGACTTCTCGATTTGGATCATTATTAGGAACACGACGGCAGTTTATCAGACACTGCATTTTCACATCATCACCCCTCACGTCGTCTTAACAGACATAACACGCGTATAGTAACAAGTCGGAAGTTATGCTTTGAGAGGCACAAATCACAACTGATATCCACATTCGTACCCTCCCTAGCCACCAAAGTGTAAAATGCTCTCGAAAAACACAAGTTCAGAAATGGGCCGTCCAGTTTTTTAGCAAACGGCCTTGTCAAACATTTGCGAAATGCCCATGGACAAGCACATGCCTCTCTAGGATTTCAAATGCCACCGTTCAGAATTTTGATCACAAAGTCTAGGAGAGAATTATTCATGATGGATTGGAATAGTTAATACCAGACAGTATTCACAAACAAAACCTGTTAATTTCTTTTTCCCAATTCCAACCTTTATTGGTACAAATTGTAATGCAATGCGCGTCATGGCAACTTTACAATCGGCTTGGTGGAAAACCTAGCACCATATATAAACACACAAAACTATTGATATTTCACCACCAGACCTCGACAATACAAGTTATACAAATGGGTGGAGGGGAGCATAATGATGAAGAACCAACAAATTAACATTACACTATGACAACTGCTCCTTGGAGGGGCCTGTGCGAGGCCCAAAAGAATATAGTGCATTCCCCGCGAAGAATCTAGCTGACACTACTCCGCCAGCCCTTTCGTCACTGATCTTCAACCACGGGTCCTCCTGGTGGCAAGATGCTTCCGGAGATGTTAGATCTTCATACTCAACAACTGTCATGTACATCAAAATGCTATAGCGTTCCTCTTTACTTCTCATAACAACCCAGCGAGCATGGCACCAGGATCATTGTGTGTGGCAGGTGCTGCAGAAGGCAGTTGTTCCTGTACTGGGGTAGGAGGCGGGGCTGCCTGAGTTCTTGGCATATCAATTATATGTTCCTTTATGAACTCTTTCAACCTGTTCAGAAAAATGTTCCAATCAACTTCTGTAATACCACCAGCAAGAACCATTTTTCAGTAGAAATAGAGTAAGTTCATACTCAAATGTCAAGTTTTGGTCTCCCGAAGCAACTGTCAGCCGGAGTTGAGTCCTATCTTGTGGATCTGTTTCAACTCTTATCTACAAATGCAAATAGTCAAAGATCAGCAACCAAGAGTTACCTCTTGCCAAAAACAATGCAAGCATACCGAAACAGGTAAAAACATTTCATGTACAAAATTGCATGTATGCAAATGAAACGTTTGCCTATTACAAGCGAGAAAAGGCAAGCAAGCTCTAATCAGGAAAGCAGATAAGAAGACGTTATTCATATAACAATCCTTACACAAGTTTGAAAAGCTCACAAAGAGTTATTCACACATTGTCAAGGATCACAGACTGAAATGTCAGCTAGCTTAGCAACAGCAAAGTACATCCAAGAATCTGGAAAAACTAGGGTGCAGCATTTCCTAAAGGTTGCTAGCAGATATTGTATCCATTAATTCCAATGTGCTAACAAGTACCAAGGACAGCAGAACAAAAGCATAAAAATACACTGCATCACTAGTCAACAGAGGCTATAGTAAGCGTTGAAGATATCGTGTGTTCATAGTTCATGGTACCCTGAATCTAACTATATCGATGAAGGGCAGTGCTTTGGCAGATGGAAATAAGCCTAAAGGAAAAATTGCTTGGGCAGAACCACAACAAATATACAAAGCTGAGTCGGAACCAAATCAAACTGAATTGTGCTTGTGAGTTACAATTAGGTCAAAGACCCATGATTCAGTTTGCACTGAGGATATCAGGCTATGGTTGATCTCATATAGCCGATATTTGGATGACAGTTGGATTGGACTAGAGTTGAAGTTCAATTAGTTGTTTAATGGACCCATGCCACAAATAGCTCCAAAGAATATTGCAAACACAACTTTATCATCGAACCCCTTTCTTCACATAAGGAAAGTTGACATTCCACAAAACTAATAATCAATCATCATGCTTACCAGACAAAGCATGTTTCGTGTCGCTTCAGAGAAGAATGTGGTGCACGCAACCAGATTGTTTGGGTTGTTATCCTAAAAAAGAACAATAAGTTCAATAGTTTGAAGAATAAAACGGCTCAAAATGAGGAAAGAAATTACACTACATACAAGTCCAGGAGTGACAGCCAAGTGAAGGCTCATGAAAAGATTGGCCATTTCTGGAAGAGGCATCGGCTTCACACCTTTAATCTGTTTGTTCACACAATAAGATCGCCATTAGAAAGAGTGCTCCAATAACCACTAAAACCCAATAATCCTAACAAGCATCTTTCATTTCTATAACTTGTACAAGATCCTTCTAAAAAGTTAACTCCATTTACCATCCACGCATCATTTAAGGACTTACCACTTCTTGGACCTTCAGCGAGTGAACAGTCAATGCTTTCCACTGGGGAAAGAATTCTTCTGGGGAAAGAGTTATAGGTTGCAAAAACTTGTTTAATACAACAGGGAGTCGAAGTTTGACATCCACCTGCAAAAGAAAAGAACAGACAGTACTGTTACCGTGTGACAAGGGGACAAAAGAGGAGTGTAAATAAACATGATGGCATAGATCAATCACCAGCGCAGTTCCAAATGTATAAGAGAAATCGAGAACAGCAACATCTCTACTTGCACGAAGATTCGCAACCTCAAGTGGAACTTGCACCTAGAGGAAAAAAAATTTAAAAATGAAGAATGAAGGAAATAATAGGAGAAAACATGAAAGGTGCAAAGGCTTAATGCATCACTTGGATACCTGTGCTCTTGGAGGAATGGTATCAGGAACTGATGCAAGTTCCATTTTAAAATGACTGGGTGGCAAAATCAGCGCCCGCACCGACATAAGAGGTGAAGTATTTTTGTTCCCCAGGAAAAGAACAAGACGACCATGATGGGCACGCCACTCAGCTTTTAAACCAATCTAGGTACAAGGCCCAGTAGGAAAAGGATCACGCAAAGGATTAAGATAAGGCAGAATGGCAGATATGGAACATGAGTATAAAAATAGCCTAGCTTATCGTTAGTGGTTATGCACACCTGAATGTGAGGATCCTCGTACAGTACTCCACTATCTTTTGTGCACAATATATGGAACTTCTCCTCAACATTGACGATTGGCTGCATAAAGCATAGTTCATTTGGCAGATGTCAGTAGAAGAGGACATCACCATTGTTACGTATCTTAAGAAAGTGTTGAATTAGTATACAGCCCAGATAAAAAATATGAGTGCCCTGGTACCTGAACTGAGTTGGATTGATCATCAAGGGTAGCCAGAGCCAAGTCACCAACTGGACTTTGGTTAGCTTCCGATACTTGGGCAGGATGTTGCTCAACAGGAGGAGGGCCCTCTATCGCAAGAGGACCCAAAAGATCTGCCAAGAGGTCCGCGGGAGAAGCAGAATGGGATGTAGAAGGAGGTTCAACTTTACTCTCAATGTTAATCTCAGGAATGCTTGTGGCTTTGCTCTCAACATCGAGGGGAGCCCCATTTTCTTTGGGAGTTTCAACAGGAGGTTTGGGAGCTTCTTCATAAGTCGGGGTACCCTCTTGAATATCAGAAATAGTTTGACTTGGCATCTTCACAAGAGTGAGATGATTAGCAACTGGCGCTGATCCATTAGCAGGGGGGTGATCAGCAACAACAAGAGCACTGGAAGTATGTTGCTGACTCCGTAGCTTAATCGCACTCTGCTCTGCCGTGTCAACTTCCGCATCTTCGGCCTTCTTCAACAAAGCAGACTAGATTTGACAGATAAATCCATAATTAGAAGGAGAAAAAACCTTTCTGATTTCTGAAGAAATTAACCAAAGGACAAACATATCAAGTCAAATAATGAGTTTGACCTGTCGCAGAGTAAGTTACCTCACGTTCAGGAAATTTAGGCATTTCAGCCAACACATCTGCCAAAGCAGAGCCTTTCCTGATTAGTTCAAAATATTCAACTGCTCTCTGCTGTATTTCAACATCGATATAACTTTCATACCTGGAAAGGTAATTCAAACAAGAACAAGAATTTTAAAACACACAAAATGGTAGCAATTGTCGAGGCTGGAAGAAACGTTTGTTACTTTTTAAATATTGTCAGGATTTGTTGCTGCAGTCCCACATCAGGAGGTTGAGTGTGCATCAATATCTTGGCATAGGATGAGAGAAGAATGGCGACAGTACTTGTCCTGATTAAAATTCAAGAATACACATATTACAACCGGACACAATATGATGCTGAAGTAACTCAAATTGTGATTTCACAACTTACGATACTGTTGGAAATTTATCATTTATAATAGCAAACAGCTCCTTTGGGCTACAACCAGGTCTTCGGGCCAAAAGATGACCATACTCTCCAAGAAGGTAAGCGCTGACCTGTGTCAAAGAATAATAATGTAATGCAAGCAAGAAGATGTAACGCATAAATACAAACGGGAAGGTTCAAAAGCTGTCATTCTGCCAATCAGAGTTCGCTCCCCATTTCCGTAAACAGATAAAAAGGCATATAAAAAGTTCCATTTAGATCAAGACACTACCTTGACCATTGTCTCATGCAAAGCAGGTTTGTCAAGATATTCTCTCGCCTTTGCTGCAGCATATGGCTGACAAAATTAAAAGAAAGTGTCAAACAGTAAATTCAACAAACAAGTTAAGAACTTTTGCAACTAGATACATGGGAGAACCTGCAGATCTTCATTGTTGGTGACAAATTGTACCACTCGATACCATATATCATCACTCACAAAATCTCCAGCTTTGTCTATAAGCTGAAGAATAACATCAACATACCTACAGAAATAGAACATGGAATAGCAAAAACTTCAGAAGACAAACTACAAAACTCAAAATGCATATCAAACTAATGTAAAATCACTAAGATATTAGCCTACATGACATGTATAAATCCAGAAAAATAAATATCAAGTTGGACACAGCATAATTATGGCCACAGCAAACAGCTGAACTTAATGGGAACAGAAAGTTCTACTTTAGGCAAGCAAAAGCCATTGAGAATGCAAACAAATATTTACAAGAAAATTCAGTTATGTACAATGTGGGAAAAAAATAATCTACTCCCTTGATAAGTCCATTGCATAAGTCTGTCTCTAAGTCAGTCCACATTTATCCTTGTTTGCAATGACTAAATGGATTTTGTATTTAATCAATCAATACAGACTTTTTACTAAGCTCTCTGATTATGTCGAATGACAAAAGGTGCTAAACTGGGGTAACAAAAGAGGATGGCAAAGACATTGTAAGGTACACATTAATGGATGCGCTCAAAGCTAGACTATTTATATTTGTAATCGGATGTATTAAAATAAATTACACTTCCAAAATGGAGTCTAACTGATTCTTTTGCATCTGCCCCTTTATAATTTCAGAAAAAATAACCGAACATCATTCCGTAAAAAATCTTATTCCTTAAAGGATCAATTAAGCTGACCGGCTATCTTCTTTTCAATATCTAAAAAAACTGCAAATTTAGGTCATTCATAAATATCAAAAGGCATAATCTATCAATGTTATAAGATCATAACTGAGGCCAAGAAAAAAAGGGTACGAACATGTTCTGACACGTAGCATCACAGTTTGAAATGCGCACATCAATTGGGCAAAAATGACAATTCAGAACACAGTAACTGGGTAACTGGGCTGATCCCATCATCAAACTCTTACCATGAAAGATCTGGAGCAAACTTCTCCGCAAGAATAGCTGCCTTCAAAGCCAATTCTTCACGCATCGCAAATTCGGCTGTGTTAAGATACTGAGGGAACAGAAAACATGACGGTCTTAGCAACACCATAGCAAGCCTAACAGGTACCATAAGTAAACAACAGGACAGGTGCAGTTGAGTCTTTTCTCCCCAGCATCACTATCAAGATCAGTTACCTGCAACAACTCCTCGACAATTTCCTTCGCATTTGTAACATCACACATACCATATAGTAAATCGAGAGCCCTCCGTCTAATGCTGCAAGGTATTCATAACATATAGATATTAGTACAAGCTGCAGTAAAATGTGATTGTAGCATATTTTTCAAAAGAATATCAACAATCAGGCAAAGAACTACTCTAGATTCCATCCTTCTATAAGTGAAAATGTTTTTTATTATTAGAGTATAACCATTACAACCATCCAAAGTCACCTCTGGATGCCAGAGATTGCAAGGGCGACTTCAGGCATTATAGGACCACAGGTAGAGGATAATGAAGTAAGGCTATGTCGCTATGATAAAGAACAATAAATACGAAGTTGATGGGTAAAATTTTGGGACTAAAAGTGTCGCCTCTGAAGCCACCCTAGATTGTTCAGAATACCATTTATGGGAAACAGTCAGGATGCTCATACTATCCCGTTCAGTATTCATAAAGGCTCATAAATAACAGAGCAAGAAGCCTTGAAACCTGATATCTGGGTCTTTCAAAGATGTAATGATCTGAGCCTGGTGTCTTTTGATGATATCCTGCACATCCGTTACTAACAGCATCCTAGCCATGTTTTCCTGCAAGATGAATAAGATATTGTTACAGCTACAATATGGTGAAATTTTCCACTTGCACAGCTTGATGTGAATGCAGGGATACCAGCATAAGTAAAACGACCGTTGGAAAGAAATGCACTTACTAGACCAAGATACCGAATATTTGGCTCCCGGACTGCAATAAACTTCCCAAGAAGAGCAACGCACTGCGACATCATCTCCTTTTCAGCATCCAGATGCATGACCTGTAAAGAAGCATTGTGCATGCAAACGAAATTTGTTCAATCAAAATGCGATCAAACTACCAATTTTAACTAAATAAAGTGAAACATCAGAGCCTATGTAGACAGATGCAATAAAGTGGTAGTTCTGTGGAAAAGGAAATAGTAAGACCAAACTGCTGGAAAAAAAAAACTAGCAACTAATTCTTAAGGTCAATATAAACTCACCAGAGCAAGAGCTTCAAAGAGAACAGCATGCGAGGCATTGTTCTTGTTGACGTTTTTAACAACATCAGTACCCATCAAAATGCGTTGTAAAACCTAAACAATGACAACAATGTTGTTTTAGTTCATATGTTTTTGTGTGTCGGGAATACAGTAGTTGAAAGAAAAGGTTGTACCTCAAACAATGCTCGCCTGGCATTGGGATCTTCAATAGTAGGGAAGTATTGAAGAGCTCTCATTGTCTTGACCTGCAAAAATAATGTTGTTCAATAACAGATCAACAGTGTGTGAAACATTTGCATCCACTATTCACATCAGAATTTTTTTTTCAAAACGCCAAGAAGGATGCATCATAGCAATTTGATTTCTTGAAGAAAAATCGATAGTATCAAGGGAAGCGCATTTCCTAAAAGTAGCCTTCACAGAACATAGTGTTTAGCAAGTCTTTATGACTTGTAAAAATCCGAAACAAGCTCTCCATCAAGACTTGCCATGTATCTTCAAGATTCCAAAATTGCTATCTATCAGGAGGTATATATATACACTAATGCTTCTTTGCTGTTATAGATGTGTTCACTTAATGACTATAAATCAAGCATAATCATAGGTAATGGACAAAACTTAAATGCAGATTTTGCCTAGCATCGATGGTAATTCAAGCCGTCTGCATGGATGATGGCATGAAAAGGAAGTACCTGAAGCCAAGGAGATGGAATTCCATAGTATGTGTATTCTTGTGGAATATCTTGATTTCTAGCCAACCTCTCCAATATTCTTACACATTTTGGAAGGCAATTCCAGTATGCTTCAGCGTTGTTGGATACTAATGAAACAAAAAGGCTCATAACAGATGTCAGCACACCTAGATCACGCTCATCCAGAAGTTGTGCCATCCGATCAGCCCTGATAAACAAAATTCAGTTAGACAATACACTAAGTAGAGTGCAATTTAGATATGCTACAATATCATTACCAGCCATCAATATTTACGACATCAGGATTCTTTCTATAAAGCCGCAAAAGGCACAAAGCTGCTTTCTTTCTGACAACCGGGCGGCAGCTGCTTGAAATCTGACAACCATAAGGTGTTTCATCAGTACAATTGTTCACAAAACAATGAAAGAGGTACAAAATATAACATTCACTTACGAGAAGTTTTTGGACATCAGGGGCCAGCGACTCTGAAAACTCTTTCCCACCAATATTGCCTACCTGAAAAATATTTAGTTAAAAATGAAACATATACAGAACAGAAGAAGGCACTAATCGAGAAGAATAATCAGACAATGAATAAATTGTCAAGTCCATTAGAGCTGGTGAAATAGGTAAAACTAAATGTGGTCGAGCAAGCAGTTGTGCAACATGCTAGATGTGCAAGTTATTACAGAATAGAAACCATCAACAAGCAACAGGCCTAAATTAAACTGAGTGACATTTCATTAAGAAGAAAAGATAGTGCAAGGGGTGTGAGCCCCTATCCTAAAAACACTCGGCCAGCCAACATTTATATACAAAAGTTGTAGGAAAGGCTAAGTAACTAAGGGACTGCAGGAAGCGACCATATCAGCAGCTCTTGCAGTTGCAAAGCACCTGCCAGTGCCAAACACCAAAGTGCACACTCATTTCAATTGTCTGTAGCAGCAACATAACACTAGGCTGAGCTCTGTTGAAAGTTAAGTCCTTAACAGGATGCTGTAATAGTTTGGCATTGATTTCAGTTGGGCTCGGTGATTGTTACAGTTTGAAGTCCTTAGCTCTTTGTGACGCCATAATTTCTAGTGACACAAGTGATATTCCTAGAAATATATGTCAGGGATAATAGGAGGCTGGTTGATACTCTGGCTTTATTTGCCCTCCAAGCAAAGTATTTGGACCAAGTCCGCATGAAAACAGAGTAGAAAGAATGGCATACCATTGTCAGTGCTAAGCACTGGAAAGTCTCATTTCGCCCTATTATGTCATTCCGTACTGTATTTATAACCATCCTTAAGAAATCGTTATTCTCATTCAGCAAGCAAGATGTCACAATGTACCCAACCTGCAGCACGGATCTGAAGTTACTAAACATGATCACATTGATGATTTTACACCAAAATTGAGTAAACCATTTAAAAACAATGCAATTGCTAAGGATATTCAGACTGAAGAATTTACCTGTTTCTCAGGATACTTTGGTGCAGATATCAAAGAAACAGTTTCCATGTGCCCAAAATCAACATCATAGCCCAGCATATAAATGTAAAGCATTTTCCATACATACTTTTTCTTCTCGTATGGTGATAAGCCCTGAAAGACAAGAAATCATAGATTTTACGGTTACAACTTTCTGACAATGATTTCAGATTTGAGGCATATAAAGGGGAAGGCTGCAAGCCTGCAAATACACTTATACACATCAGTAGTCTAAGGAAAAAGGCAAGGCTCAAGCTGATTGAAGTTTTATCTTAAATGGAAATTATTTTTATTAGGTAGTCTCCACTAGTGCAACATGCACAACCTGCCTACTATGGTCCATAGAACATTTAATTCTATGAGAACAGATTGCTTTCCTAAACGGTAAACAGTAAGTGGACGGTGATCCCTCGATTGGCGTTTAGCCTCTTTTCACTGCGTTTAGACGAACTAAACGGTTTGGTACTATAGCAGGAAAGAAACTAGAAAATAGAAGCAGCCAGGAGGAAAGAAAAAGAAAAAAGGAGAAAAAGAAATGAGGAAAAGAATAAAGGAAAAAGGAGGCGTTCGGCCCAGCCCATTAACCAGCCCAAAAGCGCTTCCCTAGGTCATTAGAACAGGCACTGCCCCTTTTCCTTCTCCCCCTCCACTGCGCCGCCAGCCACCTCTCTTCCCTCTCACTACCTGCTCCTCTCTACAGCCCTTCAGATCGACCGGCATGGGCTGGCCGAGCGTGTACAGCTGGATGGCGGCGTTTGGCCTAGAGTCCGGGGCTGGAGCTAGCTGTTGTCTGGAGGTGCTGCTCGCGTTCCAGCCGCCGCTGTTGCGCGTAAGCCATGGATCTACCGCAAAAGCTGTGCGCAGCTTGCGGCGCCGCGACGCCTGGACCTGCTGCCGACTTTGGAACAAGGAAGGAAGAAGCCCAATCTCCCACTCCTTAGCCCCTTACCTAGCCGGAGCTCTTTTCGGGCAGAACGCCGTCTTGAACTGTAAGTAGCATCCCGTGCAGGCTGTTCATTCCGTTTTCTACCGTTTTTGACCGATTAAACGGATTAACCATTTACATCTCCGGCCTAAATTGCACAGTTGAGTGTCGTGTAGCATTTACACTGCCTACACACTGTTTAAAACTGTTCACGAAAACACTGGGAAAACATAAGTCCTACAGAGTATAAAGAAGTCAATGGATTTGCATATATTTAAGCTCGCATGTTCTGACCACATTGATATTCCCGCATGATTAGGTAGTATAGTAAAGCGTGGTATGGTTTATTTTACCATAAAACTATGCAGCTCCCTTATGCAGAGACATTCATATGGTCTGTACATGGCAAGTTTAGATCAATCCCATTTCATTTGTCAAACAAATTTTTTGTAGAAGTATAATACATACAGAACGCAGTAGAGCATTTATTGTACTTCCTCTATCAGAATTCATAGTATTATATATACTCTATAATACCACATGGAAAACAAATTTGTCAAATTTAGTCCACTATTACACAGAAAATAGTGCTGACGTTATTTTTAGGAATATGCTACAATAATCCTATCAATGGTCGAAAGTGTGAATGGGAGACCTCGGCAATGGGAGACCTCATTTTGGTAACAGAAGGGACAGAACTATCCATATTAGTTCAACATTCAACAATGCAAAGTGAAGCATAAGATTAACTGGGTGCATCCTCCTCAATAGATAGCTGACAGGCACACTGGCCACACCTGAACCCCCCAGTCATTTCCAATAGAATCCTAGCCTACACCAGTCACGGTTTGAATACACCTTTGAACGGTTGCAAACTTTATCTTGCTTGAATGTTTCAGCAAAACATGATCTAGACCAAATGCCATTGTGGTTCTTCCTATTGCTCAGCCCAATGGCTCAATCCAACCCTCTGAGTCATTTAAAACGATCAGCGTTAAGGAAGGTTATAGCAACCATTCTTTGACAGTTAAGACCCAACATTGCAGTTACAGTTTCATCATACCAAACATATCGTTCAACAGAACATCATTTTAGCAGACAGCAAACAGTTTGAAGCTGTGATAACGAAACACAATCCACCATGGCTCAGTCTGAGAGTACGGAAACTCCCCTCCCCAACTTACTACCAACTCAGTTACCACCATTCAGCTACCTATTAGCTCTTTTAGAGAGGGACAATTCGAGCAAACTCCCAGGCGTAGCAGTGGCACACCTCAATTCCGCAAATGCGTTGGCACCTAACGACTCTCGAAGTGCGTGGAGCGGAGGGGAGCAAGGGGCGACTGACCTTCTCGTTTTTGAAGCGCGTGCGGATGTTGCCGAGCTCCTTGTCGACGCGGAGGCGCTCCTGCTCCTTGTTGTGGCAGTTGCGTATGTCGCTGATGAAGACCGACAGCCCTCGCATCCCCGAGAGCGCCATCCCCTCCGCCTCCGGCAGCCGTCGCCGCCCCCG
>LAPY01002722.1:65620-75960 GCA_000970635.1 Eragrostis tef
TGGCAGCTTCCTAGCGGGGAGGTAGTACGTACGTGTCGCGCACAGCTACCGATCAACGCATGCAAGTACTAGTGTACACGCGCGTGCTTGGTGCAAGTGGTGGTTACGGCAGTAGGCCTGCTGGTGAATGGCTGTACGTAGCTCTCGATCGTTCTCCGCGCGGTGAGTCATCGATCACCATTACATTCAGCAGCTATAAAATGCCCGCGCTAGCTCTCCTACGAGCCGAGCACCACTGCACTCGCACCAGCAATATATTAAGCACGACGATGACGAGGAGCGTCGCGCTGGTGGTGGCGGTGGCGGTGGTGGCGCTGCTGGCTGCCGGATCTAGAGAGGCGTCGGCGTCGTCGTGCAACGCGAAGCAGCTGTCTGCGTGCGTGCCGGCGCTGACGACGGGGGTGTCGCCCACGGCGGCGTGCTGCTCGGGGATGACGGCGCAGCAGGGCTGCCTCTGCCAGTTCGCCAAGGACCCCGCCTACGCCCGCTACAGAGGCCCCAACGCACGCAGGACCATCGCCGCATGCGGCGTCTCCCTCCCGCACTGCTGATCGATCCATCGACCCACCACCCAGGCAGGATGATATATGATCTGTGTACGTACTGGTAGCTACTACAAATAATTGTATTGTGCCGCGCGCTTGCTTGCGTTGTTGTAGTCACGTCTCTGTGTACGTAGTATACGTAGGGTTGTTGGACCACTCGATCTTGTAGTCCTGCGGTGCGCCGCTGCTGCGTTGTATACCGCTCCGTGTATATATACCAATAAAGATCTGCATGCCTCTGGCTCTACCGCCCTGCTACTATATATACACTTCTTCCTCCTGCCTGCCTACATTGGGCCCATGAAGCCTGGCCTGTGCTCATATCATGATTATATATGGGCTTGATTTGCCCACAACCCATGGCGCTCAGGTCCTCTTGGGCTCGTAACTCTGCCAGGATTTTTTAAGATGATTTTCCCTGCTCTTCTCTAGTCTAGGATGAAATCTCACAGGCCAGCCTTTGCTTAACTTTGCAGGGAGTCTACATGTTACCTGGACACGATAACTACGTGTTTCTTTCGGCATCCTTAGTTACCGGTTCTAGCACTCTAACTCGTACGCTCTCAAATTAGCCAAAAAAAAAATAATCGCGTCAAATTAAGAAAGCAGGGAGACCTAGGCGTACATGCATGGTCACTGTTCAGCCATCAGTGCACAGGTTTTGTGCACGCAACCTGTTCCAGCACTGCTAATAGCATTGCGGATACCCATCTGCCGAATCAATCCTGACGTACTACGTGTGCCGGTTACCAACCAAATCATGCTAATGACTACCAGCAGCAACAGACATTACGCCAGTGTTGCGTCAGCTGGGCCCAAAGAGGACCTCCTAACTGTCAGCGAGCGAGCGAGCGAGCAGGGAGTCGTCAAACCAGATCACCAGCGACGGACACCATAAAAGGCAGCTCCGATTCGCTGGCGACGGCCGAGTGTCCCTGTCGTCGGCCATGCCCCCAGCTCGCTGCCTGATCATTGCTTCGTTTCTAATGAAGGTTGGAAAGAAGGCCGCGTAGACAACGATTTAGGTAGGATTCCATCGATCGTGTGTACATCTCGCTCAGGCATGCTGTCACGCACCACCAACAAAACACTGCAGCTATATATTAATCCGATATATATCATGATCAATAGTATAATCGAGGGAGTTAGATTGCAACTGTTTCAGGCGTCGATTGTTTTCTTCTTTCAATTTTGATCTGTTATTATAGCTCGTTCAGGTGCAGTTTTTTAGTGTGTTGAGTTGAGCTGTTGATATCCAGCTGGTGGATATATATCAACAAATCTGGTCAATTATCAAATATTTTGTCAGACAAGTTGAGCTAGCTAAAGCATTGTTCTTCCTTTTGACGAAAGAAAGCGGAATGGAAGAACAGCTAATGAGGCACCATATACTGCATCCTTTTCCCAAGCAGAGGAGAAAAGGCGACTATTATTGTCACAGCAGGTTGTACCTGCTATGGTTATCTCTCCTCAACTTAATGAGGACTGATTGATTCTCAAAAGAAAAGGCAACCTGCTGTCACTAGTCTCTCCACGGATTAATGTACATGCAGTACCTCGTAGTTGTGCATGACTTTGCTCTCCAGGGTACCCCAGATTCTCTGGAAGGTACATTGGATAGGACCTGCAGGTCACAGCCGAAAGCTCATGCTTGGAATCTACCATGATTAGTTTCCCTGCAATTTGGTACTCAGCTGATCAGAGAGCTTCTCCCGGCTGCAGCAACAGGACCAGTTGGATGCGTATAAAGAAGCTGTGAGCTGTAGGGCATGGCCGCCCGGGGTTTGCAACCTGGAATTATCGAGATTGCGGTTGTCCTTGGCCCCATGTAAGGTTGGCACAGCGGTTGAGCTGCCATGACGGCGTGACATGCATCCAACACCAAATAAGTAGTGCTTACAAAGAAAACGGATTACCTACGAGGAATTAGACGGCTTTGTACTGAAAAGCAAAGAACGTTCACGTAGATTCGAGTCGAAAAGGACTTAAGCATGGTTACAGAAGGGATGTTGTTATAACAGAACCACCCTGCTAACCCTGCACCTTGAATGAAGGGATCGAATCATCTTGGTGCAATCCTACCAGCTCACTGCCTGCCTGGCACACCCGATCAATCGATTCTCTTGTTAATTAAGCCACCTTAGTAGTTAAAGAAATGAACTTTGTGTTTGCTTAAAAAAAGTATCATACTTTGTTCCTCTCTTTACATATACTCGGCGGCCGTTGCCTTTGCCTTCCTTCCCCTATATATCCCGGAGAAGCCAACTGTATGACCATTCCCCTGCTGCTTGCGAGCTCTTCAGAAACCAGGCCTCCTTCTGTAGTTCAGCGTCTCGCAGGTTGAGCTGCTATTTGAGAGGAGATCGGTCTGCTTGAACTGAGCATACATGGCGGCCGAGGAAGCGAAGAAGGTGGAGGTGGAGGCGACCAAGGACATCGCCGAGGAGAAGGCTGTGGTGCCTCTGCCGCCACCGCCGGCCAAGCACGACAAGCCGGACGTCGACGACTCCAAGGCCATCGTTGCTGTCAAGGGTATGTAACCAAGAGTCCCAGCTGCCATCGTTGTTATCATTCTACGTTTCTTCTGTTTTGGGGGCTGCAACCTGCAATAAAAGGTGTAGTTGACGAGCTAGGAGCAAGAAGGCGGTGGTGCCTCTGCCGCCGGCGGCGGCGGCCAAGCACGACAAGCCGGACGTCGACGACTCCAAGGCCATCGTTGCTGTCAAGGGTATGTAACCAAGAGTCCCAGCTGCCATCGTTGTTATCATCCTATGTTTCTTCTGTTTTGGGGGCTGCGACCTGCAATAAAAGGTGTAGTTGACGAGCAAGCAGCAGGACATCATGGTGTAGACTAAGTCACTTGGTTTACGATCTGATTTGTTTGGTCTCTCCCAACCAAAGTTTGTAAGGTCATGCATGCAACACTTTGCAGTTGAACTTTAGTCTAGATTTTTCATGGTAGTTTTAGAAGGCAGCTTTCAAGACAAATTTTCTTTTCCCTATCCTTGATTTGCAGTTAACATTAACAGATAGCAAAAGAAACATAGTACCTGCTGCCAATATGAGAGCACACAAATTAGGCAACGTATCATATGAGAACCAAATTCGTGTGAGAACTATGAGAACTCCAATCTAAGCCACATGATCTTGATCCAAGGGAGAGGTGGAAGGGGTAATTTGCAAAACTATGATTAAGTAGACGGTGATTTTGCAAATCGCCCCTTCCACTTAAATTCATGTGTCTTTTTGGATCAAGATCATATGGCCCAGATTGGAGTTCTCATAGTTCTTACACGAATCTGGTTCTCATAGGATATGCTTCCTACAAATTATTCAGATATCGGAATTTTTTGACTGATATCGGGTATTTTAACTCTTAAATAAATCAATCCAGCCGTTAACAGCTATCCTCTTGCTGGGTCAAGTACTGATATAATCTGCTGAACGTTCTGTTTTTTCTCCTTTTGTCGCCAGATGTTGCTGATGAGAAACCTGCAGCGACGGGAGGTTCAACTGAAAGAGGTATCATCAAATTAAGCTTTCAGTTTGTCCGACCAAAACAAGTATTCACATTCTCATCTGTACTTATGGTGCGCACACTTCTTTTCCTTTTCTTCAGATGCTTATCTCCAGAAAATTGTATCCGAGAAGAGGCTGACACTGATCACTGCCTGGGAGGAGAGCGAGAAGGCTAGAGCCGAAAACAGGTAAACCTCGAGCTAAATAATCGGGAATTCCTTAAAAGCATAAGGATTCAAATTATACAGATATCTTATGATGCACTCAAAGCGGGTATCGAATGCGCGCCTTTATTTCAGCTCCATTCCATGCAACTGACATTCCAACCACAGCACCAACACACAGCTCGTACTACCTGCAACTAACTCATTTCTCCATCGCTTTCACAGGGCCGCCAAGAAGCTGGCATACATCACTTCTTGGGAGAACGCGAAGAAAGCAGAGATGGAGGCGGAGCTCAAGAAGATCGAGGAGCAGCTGGAGAAGAAGAAGGCGGCATACGAAGAGAAGCTGAAGAACAAGCTGGCCATGCTCCACAAGTCGGCGGAGGAGAAGAGGGCGTTGACGGAGGCAAAGCGAGGGGAGGAGATCATCATGGCGGAGGAGCTGGCCGCCAAGTACCGCGCCAAGGGCGAGGCCCCCACCAAGCTTTTCGGCCTCTTGAAAGCATGAGAATGTCTCTGCAGAGTATACATATGTCGGGATGGCGACATCTAGGTTTCGTGCATGGCATGTCTCATTTGTGTGTGCATGTGTATTTGAAGGCCACTAGCGTGCATTAATTTTGTTGTTGGAGGAAGTTTTGGTGTTTGGTGCGGTATGTAAAGGAAAACTGTGTATAAGCATATGTAGCTCTGATGTGTGTATACATTTATTCTTTCTTTTCATCAAAGTTTTGTCTGGTTGACAAATTGGTTATGGGTGTTATTTCTGTTTCTGTCGACCGCCTTCTTTGTGGCAATACATCATAGGAAAACAATCTATCACACAATGCTCATTGCGAATTTTATGTATACATGAGCCAAGCACAGTTGGCGAAACGCATACCCATCACTACCATGTTGCGCGCGCAATTTCTCCCAACGTGTTCAGCAAATGGCACTAGCTAGGACTTGTAAATATCTTGAGTGATCAATGGAATCCACTCGTTACAAAAAAAAAAGGAAAGAATGTTACGAGGTATACGCATGCAAGGGAAGTTTGGAGCAAAGTCCAAATGCATGTGCACGTATGAAACAACCCCTCCTCCACCGTATGAAGGAGCCAAAGATCGAAGATATGGAGTTGTCACAAGTGCGGACGGTAGGGGAACACCCTGAACGCGTATTTTATACAAGTGGTCAGAATACGCTTCTTTCTTCTGAAAGCGTGCAAACGTGAGTCAGCCCACCCGTCAGTCAGCCAGCCAGCCACCGTCGTCACAAACGGTGGGACTCTTCTTCCTGAATGCCGCATTGCGGCGCCCGTGGGGCCCACCACTACGCCGCCGCCGCCACCAACCCCCTCCTCCACTCTCCGCCCACTGCTGCTTCTGCAACCCGCACCCACCTCGGCTACACGCTTATGCGTTCGCACCTCCCTCTTGCCGCCCATCTCCGCTGCCTCCTCTGCTCTTCCTCCACCGTCTCCGCTGCTCCAGCCCGTCACCTCATCCACCGCGCCATGGCTTCCACCGCGGCGACCCAGACTGGTAAGCAAGCCGACCAAGCTTACTTGAGACCGGCCCAGAGTTTGCGGGCTGGTGATCGGTCGGGGAATAACGACGGAGAATTTGATCGTGCTGCAGATGGTGTGGCGGCGGCGACGGAGTACGAGGAGGTGCTAGGGCGGCTCTCGTCGCTCATCACGCAGAAGGTGCGCGCGCACTCCGGCAACCGCGGCAATCAGTGGGAACTCATGGCGCACTACCTCAAGGTCCGTTCAATGTTCTGGTCTTCCAAAGTCCTAATGCTCCAGCTGTGAATGGTAATAGGATGTTTGTTTTGTTGGATTCGGATGTTACGGTTCGCAGATTCTGGAGCTGGAAGAGCCGATCGCGCGGATGAAGGTGGTTCACGTCGCAGGGACCAAAGGAAAGGTAAACTAATCATTCCAGTAGCTTGATGTTGATACCGTGTGTGTGATTTCTTCGTTAATAGAAAGTTTACATTTGTAAAGCAACACTACTAATTCTAGGGCCATAGCGTGTAGGTTCGGTATGAAAATGTGAACGTTGTGTAGCATTAATCTTTAGAAAGCCTGCAGTTAAGTGTTATTTATTTCTGCCTTTCTGGTACCCTGATGCAATGCAACCAATTCCAGATATATGTACTGTTGTCTAGTTAAGATGGAGAATGCAGAATAATATGAAGTCGCTGGGTTTATTTATGAAGTGCCGATCTAAGAAGACATTGATTGTATCAACAGGGTTCGACATGCACATTCACAGAGTCGATCCTGCGATCGTGTGGTTTCCACACCGGGCTCTTCACTTCACCACATTTGATGGATGTCAGAGAGCGATTTCGACTAGACGGGTAATTCTTTTCCCATTGCTCCTTTTCCTTTTCTTATGTAACCTTCTGATCCTGGTGCTGATAACAAAAGCGCTTCATAATGATTTTCTGTATGAAAATGCGCTGTATCATCTTTTGTATGTTGTCTTCATACTTTGGTATTATGATTACACTGACTTGGCCTCCTCCTTTCTCTGGACATCAGGGTGGATATCTCCGAAGAAAAGTTTTTGAAGTATTTTTGGTGGTGCTGGAATAAGCTGAAGGTACATGTCTAGATTAGTTGTTCCATATGAAATCACTCCCTGCTTCTGCCAAGAGTTGAAAAGGCCTAGATCTATGAGAATATTTTTTTTTACATTTGTTATATGAATGATCTGGTCTCATCATCTTACTTTCACTATAAACACTGGTGGATGATGAGGTAAATGGGCGCACTTTCAGGAGAAGACAGATGATGATGTTCCCATGCCAGCCTATTTCAGGTTCCTTGCGCTGTTAGCATTCAAGATATTTTCAGCTGAGCAGGTAAAATAAATGCAAATAGTTCTTGTTCGTTCTACCAGCTTTACTACTTTCAGTCATTACATATGCCTAGCTGTGGGCATGATTGAAGTCATTTTACTTGCATATCAGTGTGGAAAACTTTAAATCTTTTTGTCTGATTCTAGGCTAGATACATCTATCACATATATCTCCTTCCTAGACTTCTAGTTTACTTGCTGTTTATGCTTCTCTAGCTCCCCCCTCATTTTTTAGACTCTGCTCATTCATCCTCTTCATTTTTCTGACTGACAGGTAGATGTTGCTGTTCTCGAGGTTGGACTAGGAGGGAGGTTTGACGCAACCAATGTGGTATGTGATGTCTATTCCAGTAATATATAACCAGATTTTATAAGCATTCATGTTGAGTAGTCAAAACTCCAAACCAAGAATAAACTTGAAAACATATGCAGTTTTCGAACTTGTTTGTATTGTACGCAAATTGTACTAGCTGTTTGGACAAATCGATATAGGTTAAGCTGTATGTTTGCTTTGGACTGTGAGCCGTCTGAACTCATTTATATTGTCACATTGCATTTGAAGTATCACAAATCAAACAACGTGACATATTTGCAAATTTGGGTTTCTGCAGGTTGAAGCACCTGTAGTTTGTGGAATATCTTCCCTTGGATACGATCATATGGAAATTCTTGGTAAGTCATGCAATTCTTGGTATTTACAAATTGAAGTATCTCTATTATATTAGAAAAAAAAGTAGCTTCATGCATGCTTCCTTTTTTTTGTTGTTGAGAATCTCATGCTGCCATGTTTGCTGTGTGGCCTGTGAGCAGGAAATACGCTTGGAGCAATTGCTGGAGAGAAGGCTGGGATTTTCAAGGTTTCTGATTAATTTCTTAAAGAACTTGCACTTCATGTTCCATAGTCAAAGTTTCTTATCTTTTTGGTTCCCTGGTCGAAATTGTTTTTAACAGAAAGGTGTTCCAGCCTATACTGCTCCACAGCCAGAGGAGGCAATGGTTTCTCTCAAACAAAGAGCTTCAGAATTGGGTGTATGTTCTGTTATTCCTTTCTGTGTTTGGCTTCCACCATTTGAGCTGTGA
The DNA here is from genome assembly GCA_000970635.1 of Eragrostis tef. NCBI lineage: Eukaryota > Viridiplantae > Streptophyta > Magnoliopsida > Poales > Poaceae > Eragrostis > Eragrostis tef. The sequence continues at coordinate 73,784 of LAPY01002722.1, forward strand.
TACTTATGTAACTGTGGTTTCTGAAGATTTCGCTCCAAATAGCTGATCCTCTGGAGCCCCATCAATTAAAAAATCAACAACTTGGACTGGAAGGTGAACATCAGTATATGAATGCTGGCCTTGCAGTAGCATTGGCTAGTACATGGCTGGATAAGCAGGGACATAAGGACCTAATACCAGCCAACTGTACTGTAAGTCTTGTCATTTCATTTAGTTCTTTCAGAAAGAAAAAGATCTTATGATGATATTTAATATTGTGATGGAATTCAGGATCCTTTACCAGATCATTTTATTAGAGGACTATCAAGCGCTTCTTTGCAAGGCCGAGCACAGGTTGTTCTAGATTCACAAGTAAGCTCAGAAGAGAAGGATCAAAACAATTCTTTAGTTTTCTATCTGGATGGGGCACACAGTCCAGAAAGTATGGAAATATGTGCTAAATGGTTTTGCAATGTCACAAAAGAGGAAAGAACACTACCATCTTCCATAGGGCAGTCGCAGACTTGTGGTAGCTCTAAAAAGGTATGTCTCACAGTCTCTCTAGTTTTATCATGCTTGAATGGACATACTTTTGCCTGCATCGTGTTGTATGTTCGCCTCTTACTTTAAAGTATTTCTCTTGGGACACATGCAGATCCTTCTATTCAATTGCATGTCTGTTAGAGATCCTCTGAGATTACTTCCACATCTTGTGAATACATCAATGCAGAATGGTATGATGAAGTTCTCACATCAATTTAGATACTCTGAGATTTACTTCTGCTTTATTTACTGTTCTTAGCGGAAGTTCAACCGTTTACTGATACCAGTTTCATGGTCTCATTTGTTATCTATTTTTTCTTCAGGGGTTCATTTTGATATGGCCTTGTTTGTTCCAAACCAATCACAGCACAACAAGCTTGGTTCTAGTGCATCAGCACCTGCAGCGCCTGAACAAATTGATTTGTCGTGGCAGTTATCTCTCCAAGAAGTGTGGGAGAAGTTACTTCATGGTATTAAATCTTATTTGGGATTCAGTTTTTATCGATAATGTCACGTGATTTTCTTTTTGAAAAAGAACATAGTTTCAACAAGTTTTTATTGAGTGGTCAGAAGATGATGCATTAACTTGCAAATACATTGTGCAGGTTCAGATAGTACAAATTCCAGCAAGACAAGCCAAGTATTTGAATCGCTTCCACTAGCAATTGAGTGGCTAAGGAAAAATGCCCGAGAAAACAAATCTACTTTTCAGGTAAGAGCTTTTCATGGGCTTATTTCTTTCAGGAGTGTTTCATTCTAGTTTTTGTTACCTGGGAGTGCCTGTTCTATCACTACTGATCTGTTGCTGTACAACTAAGTGCTGCTTATCATAACTTTCGTTGATGTGTTATCCTTTTGACATGAGATCGTGTTTATTTTCTCCCTTTTTACATGAGAGTTGCCTATGGCGTCCTTTTATTTTGCATAAACTGCCTTCACACTTGATGCTGATACCAGTCTGTGTCTGATGTCACTGAACTAGGTATTGGTTACTGGCTCCTTGCATCTCGTTGGTGATGTCTTGAGATTAATTAATAAGTGATCTTTTTCAAAATGATATACAACTTGAAGTCCAAACTGGAGCCGTTGACGACGAGACCGCAGGCTGGAGCTTTTTATAGTTTATCAATGTGATCTCGGGGGACAACCGCATGATTAGTGAGAGCAGAAATTTTTCAACAGCTTTAATTTATGATGCCAAAACAGGCACCCAAGCTGTGTGCTTGTTGGTTAGCTTATATAGCCTTTTCCGAGGGAACTGTTGTGCTCACTGTTGAAACTCAGAATGTAAAAGGCGTGTTGGCACGCCACCATTGAATTTAATTGATAATCTAACACGATTTTTTGATGAATCTGTATACCTATGAACAATAAACGCGTGTTCGTCTACATGAGCGGCAATAAAACAATGGGGAAGATCACGACTAAAAGACTGTATTCTGCAGGCTGACATGGTTGAGAAAAAGATCGATGGACAATTTGTAAGCTTCTGGTGACTGATGTGATGATTCAACCTTCCTGGTCACCTCCGTTAAGTCAGCTCTCAGCCCCTTACGATACGCTTGATGCCGAATCTCTTATATTCTCAACGTGGTCGCGTTCGCGGGTTGTGGACATGTCCACGTCAACCCGTTAACGCGAACCGTCCGATACCC
>LAPY01002723.1:0-13696 GCA_000970635.1 Eragrostis tef
TGCGATCTGGGAATAAAAGGCAGGTAAAATCCAACAAGTCAGTGAAGAAGACTATAGCTACGCAAGTCACTGGCCAGTTATTTAATCAATCATGACTGTCTGAAATGTATGCTTTTGTGTACATGTATGGTACCCAAATTTGTGTGCTCTCTACTGTTAATGCTAAGAGGTCACGATGGGCAGTTGTGAAGTAGGTGTCTATTCAAATGCTTTATTTGTAATATTCCGCAATCTTGTACTCATTCTAATTAAAATTCATGCAACTACTATCCTAATATTGATGTTTTTGAAGATTATATCCACCATCTAATGCTTTAGAAAATATGGTTATTATTGAAGTTCAGTGGATATTTTGTCATCCCCTAGTGTCTCCGCCCGATGTTCCTCACCACCGTAGCAGCCCTGCCATCTTTGTCTGCTATTGACTAGCTCAGTATTTAGAGGTAAAAATCATTTATTTGTTCCTTCGCTGATGTGCGCGCACTTATTTTTTATCCTTTCATTTCCATTTAGTTTTTGATTTTGCAGTTTCCTGGGCAATGAAGAATAATAAGGAGGGCGATTGACAGCCAGATACCTCATCTCCCGGATGCTTTATTAATTGCCTTCTAGATTGGTTGAAAGAGTAACCAATCCCAGGTTTCCAGTTTAGCCATCTTCCAATGCTAATGTATAATGTTTTGTTATTGGCTGTTTCTTCTTCTATTTTACCTGGAAGACAAGACAGTAGTGCATTATTCGTTCTATCGGCTCAAACCAAACTAATTTGTGAATGTGTAGATGCTAGCTAGATCAGTCATGCTAAACTTCTCTGGCCACATTATTCTTTGTTTGACGTGCCCAGTTTACTTACTAAGTAAACATGAGAGAAAAACATTTTATGGGTTAAGCTATCTGCAAGACATCATCTATTTTCCCTACTGACCATATTGTTTGTCATTCAATATAGTTGCTGCCTTTCTTGTCGCTTTATACAACATAGCATAATGCCAGCTTCAAGGCCTCAGATCAGCAAAAATAAGATGCTCAGGTTTCTACTACCTTTTAGGATTTAGAAATAGAGAAGGCATTGAATTCATCTATATGTAGTACAATAAATTGTTGTGTACATTTCTTCCCTACTCCTGCGTCTGGCTCACAGTTTGTCATTTTTTCATGTCTGTGATTATACAGGTTGCTATTGAAACAATGGAGTTGGAGTCAGCATCAAAAGTTTCATTTACCGGGTAAGCTTCTCTCTAGTTGCTTCAACATGTTGACATGAATTTGATAATTTTGGTGTGCTTGCATGAAAGCAGATCTTAGTAGTTATCTGCATCAAAGAGCATCCCCTGCATTCGCCCCGCCTCCCGCCCGGCATCAGCAACTCCTCTGGTAAACGCGAACATTTTAGGAGCATAACTTATTGATTGAAGTTTCATTTCATTACTTCAAGAGCCATCCTATCTGAAATGCATTATATGCCATCATGATATTTCTTTGCTCTGTGCTATGAAGGAGATCATCCCCGGATGATTGATTCAGTCACCAAACACTTCATAATTGTCGTTGTGACTACAGAAATTTGGTGTCTCCTAAATAGCCTGTCAAATCTTTCAACCTGTTACTCACCAAAAAAGTCAGGGGTTAGGACATTTTGTTCCATTTTTATGAAAGTGGATTAAAATGTTACAGCTTCTTATTTTGGCAAGATTTTTCTATCACCTTTTGGATTGTAGAAAATAGAGAAGGCATTGGGTTCATCTGTGTGTTGTGTAGTACAAAATGTTATGTGCACTTCTACCATTTTCTCTTTCTTTTAGGTCCAGCCCTTCCCCCCCTTACTGCTACTTTGCACTCGCCTCAAGTTTTGGAGTTTTTTTTTTTTGGTCTGATTATACACCTTGCTATTGAAACAATGGAGTTGGTGTCAGCATGAAACATTTCATTTATCAGGTAAGCTTCTCCAGTTGCTTCAACATGTTGATCACTGTTACCATCCTGGACCATATAGTCTTACTTTGTACAGGAATGCAGATATCTCCTTTCACTTTGGCTCATAGTTTCCTTAAATGAGTCCTGGGTCATATATACAATGGCCTAATGTTTGCAGCCATCTCTGAATATATCAGATTCTCAGTTCTTACAGTTTTCTTCTTTCCATTCGTATAATCTGCTATTATCTTTTGCTACATATCAATGAATTTCCCAATTTACAAATTGATGTGGATCTGCTAAAAGTACAATGATACATTTTTTAAATGCTCAATAGCTTTTTAAATGCTCAATAGCTTTTTACATTATAAATGCTCGATAGCTTTCTACACCCCGTCAAGCAGTATTTTGTAATAGAGAATTTACAAAAACACGTAGACAAAAATAATGATGATATTGGAAAGGACAAGAACACAAAAGTTTCCTTTACATGCTCCCTGCTGTGACAGAATATGTAGATCACACCTTTTTTATCTGTTAAATAATAGTTTCATATTAAGCTTACGGGTAGTGTTTTAGAAATGGTAATGTTTTTGTATAACTTTGTACTGGTAAGAAGTGTGCCACTGATAATATCACCAAGAAATGTTCATTGAATGTTTAGTTCTGTACTTCAAGTTTTTTGCATAGCTATATGAAACTAAATATACCTGTGCAATGTGCTGTCCTAACTAGAATTTATTTCTCAGGACAACTTTCCAGTTGCCTCAACAACCAAGAAAACAGTCATCACCTGATCTACGTCCTCGCCAAGATTCCCGGGCCTCATCTTTGAAACAACCTCGTCGGCTTGCCAGATCCTTTTGCCTCCGTACCACCCGTAGCTTGCTGCCTCAAGGCTTCACCCATCTCAGACCTGCGGTTGTCTGCCAGAAAACTAGTGGTTCATGAAGGCGAGTTCTCTTCCACTGCTTCCCCGAAATCAGTTTCTTTAAACTATTTGAGACCCATCCAGAGTACGTGCTTTACAAATGTGTGTCTAAACTCACTTTGTAAAGATATTGTTGAAATATTTGACTCTTCAGTGCTTTTGGTGGATAAATGAGGAAACAAGACAAGTTTTCACTGCACATTTGCTTGATAACTAAATTTCAAATTTTTCTTATACTTTGTTATCTTTGCAATTAGATATTTCCTCCCCTAAACGAATGTAGAGGTCCCCTGAATCCTACGGACTACACTGCTTGTGATGTTCTTCCATATCTTGGTTACAGTGGCTCCAATAGATTTATTGCATAAATCCATGTTATATGGGAAAAAAGCTTAGCTTGTGCCAGCCACCTTCAGCATCCAACTTGCATGCTCATCTCATATTCGATTTCCAAATGCAGGTATCCTGTATGAAAAAATGCACCCTCAGCATTTTCTCTCAAAAAGTTTAAAGCCACCGCTGTGAGGTAAGGTAACTGTTTTAATGTTTTCATTCTACATAAATTACAAGTATCAAAAGACCGTGCAAGACTTGTGGAAGTGAAATGCTTGTACATGAGTGTTTTTTTTTTCGACGCTTGTCAGTGTGCCTATGCCATGTTAGATGAACAAACAACTGAAAAATATATATTGTGCCATCCATGCACCTAACATGAATGCTTGATTCGACAAAAAATTAGAAGTGCTAGCTGATTTGGTTTGTGGTGTTGTTATTCTCAGTCATAGGTCAAAACTATTTGGCAGCCTTACTGATCAGTCGTTCTCCAACCATCCATGTTCTATTTGAATTGGAGGATGCAGATTTCGTGCTCAGATTGCAGTTTTACCTTTCTTTTTTCACATCATTGCAGAAAATATTGTTTGCTCATTTTGTGCAGACTGACGATAGATTTGTTCATGAGCCTACATCTGGTAGGGCTGTGACAGCCTCCAAGATAAGGGCTTCAAGCTCTTTTTTTTAGGAACAAGAAGAATGTTTTTTAGGGCTCCAAGATAAGGGCTTCAAGACTTCGCTAGGTATGAGCCTTTTATGCTTAAAAGGATACCTCTCGGTTTTAAGGTTGTATTGCTTTCTACTTTCAAGATTGATTCGTTACCCAAATGGTCCAAGGTTGTCATTTGTCAAAATGCTGAACATTTTATGATATCTATGTTTGTACTGATGAGAACTTTCCTATTACAAGGAACTGCAAGCATTATTTTTTAGTTTTCACTTTTCCATTAAATAGAAATTAAGAGACAATACTGTGTTCTTTGCAAAATTTACTCTTTTTTCTTGCACAGGGACAATAGGGACTGAGCCACATTCTCACGTCATCTAGTACTTTACTGCCCAACACAAGGTGGATTACGTTCGATCCATTTGGCTGTTGGTACCATTTCATTTTCATCTCGCAGTGAGAAGCCACCATAATAGATATGTTGCTCTTTAACCTGCCATTTAAAACTGCAATGAGTATATCAGTAACTTATCCCCCCCCCCTTTTTTCAATTATTTGCCTGTCAAAACCATTGATTTTATTGATTGTCTACATGCAATTCAATACACGTCCTTAAGATTAATGAAGCTTATTGGCCTCAGAGAGTCGACATTGCAATTTGTAACAACTGCATTAGTGACAAAGAATCTGACAAAAAAAAATATTTAAGCTCCTCCTTCGTAAATTTGGTGTCTCCTAAATAGCCTGTCAAATCTTTCAACCTGTTACTCACCAAAAAAGTCAGGGGTTAGGACATTTTGTTCCATTTTTATGAAAGTGGATTAAAATGTTACAGCTTCTTATTTTGGCAAGATTTTTCTATCACCTTTTGGATTGTAGAAAATAGAGAAGGCATTGGGTTCATCTGTGTGTTGTGTAGTACAAAATGTTATGTGCACTTCTACCATTTTCTCTTTCTTTTAGGTTCAGCCCTTTTCCCCCCTTACTGCTACTTTGCACTTGCCTCAAGTTTTGGAGTTTTTTTTTTGGTCTGATTATACACCTTGCTATTGAAACAATGGAGTTGGTGTCAGCATGAAACATTTCATTTATCAGGTAAGCTTCTCCAGTTGCTTCAACATGTTGATCACTGTTACCATCCTGGACCATATAGTCTTACTTTGTACAGGAATGCAGATATCTCCTTTCACTTTGGCTCATAGTTTCCTTAAATGAGTCCTGGGTCATATATACAACGGCCTAATGTTTGCAGCCATCTCTGAATATATCAGATTCTCAGGTCTTACAGTTTTCTTCTTTCCATTCGTATAATCTGCTATTATCTTTTGTTACATATCAATGAATTTCTCAGTTTTACAAATTGATGTGGATCTGCTAAAAGTACAATGATACATTTTTTAAATGCTCAATAGCTTTTTAAATGCTCAATAGCTTTTTACATTATAAATGCTCGATAGCTTTCTACACCCCGTCAAGCAGTATTTTGTAATAGAGAATTTACAAAAACACGTAGACAAAAATAATGATGATATTGGAAAGGACAAGAACACAAACTTTTCCTTTACATGCTCCCTGCTGTGACAGAATATGTAGATCACACCTTTTTTATCTGTTAAATAATAGTTTCATATTAAGCTTACGGGTAGTGTTTTAGAAATGGTAATGTTTTTGTATAACTTTGTACTGGTAAGAAGTGTGCCACTGATAATATCACCAAGAAATGTTCATTGAATGTTTAGTTCTGTACTTCAAGTTTTTTGCATAGCTATATGAAACTAAATATACCTGTGCAATGTGCTGTCCTAACTAGAATTTATTTCTCAGGACAACTTTCCAGTTGCCTCAACAACCAAGAAAACAGTCATCACCTGATCTACGTCCTCGCCAAGATTCCCGGGCCTCATCTTTGAAACAACCTCGTCGGCTTGCCAGATCCTTTTGCCTCCGTACCACCCGTAGCTTGCTGCCTCAAGGCTTCACCCATCTCAGACCTGCGGTTGTCTGCCAGAAAACTAGTGGTTCATGAAGGCGAGTTCTCTTCCACTGCTTCCCCGAAATCAGTTTCTTTAAACTATTTGAGACCCATCCAGAGTACGTGCTTTACAAATGTGTGTCTAAACTCACTTTGTAAAGATATTGTTGAAATATTTGACTCTTCAGTGCTTTTGGTGGATAAATGAGGAAACAAGACAAGTTTTCACTGCACATTTGCTTGATAACTAAATTTCAAATTTTTCTTATACTTTGTTATCTTTGCAATTAGATATTTCCTCCCCTAAACGAATGTAGAGGTCCCCTGAATCCTACGGACTACACTGCTTGTGATGTTCTTCCATATCTTGGTTACAGTGGCTCCAATAGATTTATTGCATAAATCCATGTTATATGGGAAAAAAGCTTAGCTTGTGCCAGCCACCTTCAGCATCCAACTTGCATGCTCATCTCATATTCGATTTCCAAATGCAGGTATCCTGTATGAAAAAATGCACCCTCAGCATTTTCTCTCAAAAAGTTTAAAGCCACCGCTGTGAGGTAAGGTAACTGTTTTAATGTTTTCATTCTACATAAATTACAAGTATCAAAAGACCGTGCAAGACTTGTGGAAGTGAAATGCTTGTACATGAGTGTTTTTTTTTTCGACGCTTGTCAGTGTGCCTATGCCATGTTAGATGAACAAACAACTGAAAAATATATATTGTGCCATCCATGCACCTAACATGAATGCTTGATTCGACAAAAAATTAGAAGTGCTAGCTGATTTGGTTTGTGGTGTTGTTATTCTCAGTCATAGGTCAAAACTATTTGGCAGCCTTACTGATCAGTCGTTCTCCAACCATCCATGTTCTATTTGAATTGGAGGATGCAGATTTCGTGCTCAGATTGCAGTTTTACCTTTCTTTTTTCACATCATTGCAGAAAATATTGTTTGCTCATTTTGTGCAGACTGACGATAGATTTGTTCATGAGCCTACATCTGGTAGGGCTGTGACAGCCTCCAAGATAAGGGCTTCAAGCTCTTTTTTTTAGGAACAAGAAGAATGTTTTTTAGGGCTCCAAGATAAGGGCTTCAAGACTTCGCTAGGTATGAGCCTTTTATGCTTAAAAGGATACCTCTCGGTTTTAAGGTTGTATTGCTTTCTACTTTCAAGATTGATTCGTTACCCAAATGGTCCAAGGTTGTCATTTGTCAAAATGCTGAACATTTTATGATATCTATGTTTGTACTGATGAGAACTTTCCTATTACAAGGAACTGCAAGCATTATTTTTTAGTTTTCACTTTTCCATTAAATAGAAATTAAGAGACAATACTGTGTTCTTTGCAAAATTTACTCTTTTTTCTTGCACAGGGACAATAGGGACTGAGCCACATTCTCACGTCATCTAGTACTTTACTGCCCAACACAAGGTGGATTACGTTCGATCCATTTGGCTGTTGGTACCATTTCATTTTCATCTCGCAGTGAGAAGCCACCATAATAGATATGTTGCTCTTTAACCTGCCATTTAAAACTGCAATGAGTATATCAGTAACTTATCCCCCCCCCCTTTTTTCAATTATTTGCCTGTCAAAACCATTGATTTTATTGATTGTCTACATGCAATTCAATACACGAAATGTTTAGTTCTGTACTTCAAGTTTTTTGCATAGCTATATGACACTAAATATACCTGCGCAATGTGCTGTCCTAACTAGAATTTATTTCTCAGGACAACTTTCCAGTTGCCTCAACAACCAAGAAAACAGTCATCACCTGATCTACGTCCTCGCCAAGATTCCCGGGCCTCATCTTTGAAACAACCTCGTCGGCTTGCCAGATCCTTTTGCCTCCGTACCACCCGTAGCTTGCTGCCTCAAGGCTTCACCCATCTCAGACCTGCGGTTGTCTGCCAGAAAACTAGTGGTTCATGAAGGCGAGTTCTCTTCCACTGCTTCCCCGAAATCAGTTTCTTTAAACTATTTGAGACCCATCCAGAGTACGTGCTTTACAAATGTGTGTCTAAACTCACTTTGTAAAGATATTGTTGAAATATTTGACTCTTCAGTGCTTTTGGTGGATAAATGAGGAAACAAGACAAGTTTTCACTGCACATTTGCTTGATAACTAAATTTCAAATTTTTCTTATACTTTGTTATCTTTGCAATTAGATATTTCCTCCCCTAAACGAATGTAGAGGTCCCCTGAATCCTACGGACTACACTGCTTGTGATGTTCTTCCATATCTTGGTTACAGTGGCTCCAATAGATTTATTGCATAAATCCATGTTATATGGGAAAAAAGCTTAGCTTGTGCCAGCCACCTTCAGCATCCAACTTGCATGCTCATCTCATATTCGATTTCCAAATGCAGGTATCCTGTATGAAAAAATGCACCCTCAGCATTTTCTCTCAAAAAGTTTAAAGCCACCGCTGTGAGGTAAGGTAACTGTTTTAATGTTTTCATTCTACATAAATTACAAGTATCAAAAGACCGTGCAAGACTTGTGGAAGTGAAATGCTTGTACATGAGTGTTTTTTTTTTCGACGCTTGTCAGTGTGCCTATGCCATGTTAGATGAACAAACAACTGAAAAATATATATTGTGCCATCCATGCACCTAACATGAATGCTTGATTCGACAAAAAATTAGAAGTGCTAGCTGATTTGGTTTGTGGTGTTGTTATTCTCAGTCATAGGTCAAAACTATTTGGCAGCCTTACTGATCAGTCGTTCTCCAACCATCCATGTTCTATTTGAATTGGAGGATGCAGATTTCGTGCTCAGATTGCAGTTTTACCTTTCTTTTTTCACATCATTGCAGAAAATATTGTTTGCTCATTTTGTGCAGACTGACGATAGATTTGTTCATGAGCCTACATCTGGTAGGGCTGTGACAGCCTCCAAGATAAGGGCTTCAAGCTCTTTTTTTTAGGAACAAGAAGAATGTTTTTTAGGGCTCCAAGATAAGGGCTTCAAGACTTCGCTAGGTATGAGCCTTTTATGCTTAAAAGGATACCTCTCGGTTTTAAGGTTGTATTGCTTTCTACTTTCAAGATTGATTCGTTACCCAAATGGTCCAAGGTTGTCATTTGTCAAAATGCTGAACATTTTATGATATCTATGTTTGTACTGATGAGAACTTTCCTATTACAAGGAACTGCAAGCATTATTTTTTAGTTTTCACTTTTCCATTAAATAGAAATTAAGAGACAATACTGTGTTCTTTGCAAAATTTACTCTTTTTTCTTGCACAGGGACAATAGGGACTGAGCCACATTCTCACGTCATCTAGTACTTTACTGCCCAACACAAGGTGGATTACGTTCGATCCATTTGGCTGTTGGTACCATTTCATTTTCATCTCGCAGTGAGAAGCCACCATAATAGATATGTTGCTCTTTAACCTGCCATTTAAAACTGCAATGAGTATATCAGTAACTTATCCCCCCCCCCTTTTTTCAATTATTTGCCTGTCAAAACCATTGATTTTATTGATTGTCTACATGCAATTCAATACACGTCCTTAAGATTAATGAAGCTTATTGGCCTCAGAGAGTCGACATTGCAATTTGTAACAACTGCATTAGTGACAAAGAATCTGACAAAAAAAAATATTTAAGCTCCTCCTTCGTACATGCTTCTTAGATCCGTGTCCAACCTTGCGATGTGTAAAAATTTTGCTGACATATTTCACTATTTTTACCTTACTGTGGATTAATCAGGTTTTGAGATTTTGATCTGATTTGTTCTCTCTTTAGCTGAACTTACGCCTTCCATGGGCGAATGTAGAGCTCCCGTGAAGCCTATGGACTCCACATTCGTCCATGGAAGGCGTAAGTTCAGCTAAAGAGAGAACAAATCAGATCAAAATCTCAAAATTTACTGCTCTAGCTCAACAGTAAAAGTGAAATGTAGTTGTTGATCTTTAATATTTACTGCTCCAACCTTTCCAATATTCATGGCTAACTGATTCTCTCTTTTGTCATGCAAATCTATATTGGCAGTGTTGTTTCTTTTGTCAGTTCTTAGTTTAGTATATGATTACTTTGAACCTTGCTACAGTTCAGCTTACAAAGAAGTCAACCAGAGGGCCATGTCTTGCTTAAGACTAGGCTTAGCTCTGTGCATTGTCAGTGAGAAAGCTGATCTAAATTCTGTCTTCCATCTTGGGAAACTATGGATTCCTCCATAAAAAATGATGCTGTTTCGGTGTGTCCATATTGTCCATGCTGCTATTATAATTACTTCCATGTAGCATTCCCCCGTGAACTGACTCTTATATGCTTTAACCATATCCACCACTGGCTGGGAAACATCCCAAATTATATGAAGGGCTGCCCAGCACATTTGTGAAAAAGCACAACCGAAGAACAAGTGGGTCAACGTTCCCTCTGTATTGTCTGTGCAGAGAACACAATTTACTGATGGTATGTGAAATCTTTTCCTTAGCAAATTCCGAGTGTTTAGCCTATCTTGTAATACGACTTTGTGCTTTTTCTGACAGCAGGATTTCCATAGTCATTGGAAAGGTGGTGGCGCTGTGATCTGTCCGATGAGAAGATTATACATCCTTTTACTAGAATAAAATGCTGTTCCCCAAATATAAATCCACTGATCATGCTGATCTTCCTCTTTATTCCAGTTATCCAAAGTTTCTACCAATGCTACTAGCTGCTCTGCGGCAGGTTATGATAATGGCAATTGGAAGAGGCTGTTATACTCAGGCATAAGACTCATGAAGCGACGAACTGAGCAGTTTGGTTCCCTTGCAAAATTGCATTCTCAACATTTCAGAACTTCAATTTGAGGTAGTAAAAGTAACTGTTTGAATGTTATCTACACGTGTCAAAGTTACTGTGCATCATTATGGGAATGAAATGCTCTTATAATGACAGTGTAGATACTTTACTTTGACAGTGGCTCTTCCAACAGCAGCTCGAGATCTTTCTGTGTCGCGGCATCAGCAGGAGGCCGCTTCAGCCCAGGACCTGGCGCTCGTGGCCTCCTTGCTCCGCCTCGCATTTGCCAGTGGTGCTGGTGCAACAGCACTGCATCTCTGTTCCCTTTCACTTCTGTGAGGATTTGCTTTCGTTTAGCCTTCTCTTGCATCGATGATAGCTGGTTGACAAAATGACAGGGGCATTATGTGCTGCAGCGATGGTACTGCTGTTCTGCATCAACTGAGTGACACAGTTTTCCGGTGGCTATGTACTAACTTGCAATTGGTTTTTTCAGTTAGTGATGTCATGAAGCAATATAAAATGGCAAAACTATAAGAGTATGATTATTTTGAAATGTCAGATCAAATCTATCAAATAGAGTCCTCATTCTTGATCAATGCTTCTAAGGTGAGTTATGCCGACCATTCCCTTTACTGGATATATACATGACTTCCTGTGTTGTGCCTGTTTCAGTCTTAGATTTTTATTAGTATACCTTTCCTATGCACCAATATTTGTTTATAATCATTGCATTGCTGAATTATCAGTTATAATTCTTTTGAGCCTTTGATGCACTCAGGTGCCTCTTCTGATCTTCTCCCTTTCAATCATTTCCATGCACATTATCAATCCGGACAAGAGCATATTTTCTCTGATCACCTGAACTGTTACAGTTACGATCGATGTACGCACCCAATTTGCAGCGCAAAGCTCAGTGCACGGCAGGCATGCCGCAGGAAGAACAAGAGGTGGTGGAAAGGAGTTCTTTCATCACATCAGATCAGATATTTGTGAAAAAGGGGCCCTCCCAATATGTGGTCCTGCTGGTGCTGGGGGTCGTTATTAGCCATGTGCTCCATGGATTAAACACCTATGTCCTGTTTTCATATATGTTGTACCAACAATCGAATGAGTAGTAGTACAAATTTTATTTTCTTATATACAGAGGTTTCAGACAGGTGCACTTATCTGCTTCACTCATAAACATTTTTAGGTAAGGAGACAGCTTGTGGATAGATGAATATAATATGATTTCCATTCAGGGGTTTCTAGCAAGTATAGAAGACTCGACGAACTGAGCAGGTTTGGTTCCCTTGCAAAATTGCATTCTCAACATTTTCAGAACTTCAATTTGAGGTAGTAAAAGTAACTGTTTGAATGTTATCTACACAAGTGTCAAAGTTACTGTGCATCATTATGGGAATGAAATGCTCTTATAATGACAGTGTAGATACTTTACTTTGACAGTGGCTCTTCCAACAGCAGCTCGAGATCTTTCTGTGTCGCGGCATCAGCAGGAGGCCGCTTCAGCCCAGGACCTGGCGCTCGTGGCCTCCTTGCTCCGCCTCGCATTTGCCAGTGGTGCTGGTGCAACAGCACTGCATCTCTGTTCCCTTTCACTTCTGTGGCTATGTGCTGCAGCGATGGTACTGCTGTTCTGCGTCAACTGAGTGACACAGTTTTTCGGTGGCTATGTACTAACATGCAATTGGTTTTTTCAGTTAGTGATGTCATGAAGCAATATAAAATGGCAAAACTATAAGAGTATGATTATTTTGAAATGTCAGATCAAATCTATCAAATAGAGTCCTCATTCTTGATCAATGCTTCTAAGGTGAGTTATGCCGACCATTCCCTTTACTGGATATATACATGACTTCCTGTGTTGTGCCTGTTTCAGTCTTAGATTTTTATTAGTATACCTTTCCTATGCACCAAGATTTGTTTATAATCATTGCATTGCTGAACTATCAGTTATAATTCTTTTGAGCCTTTGATGCACTCAGGTGCCTCTTCTGATCTTCTCCCTTTCAATCATTTCCATGCACATTATCAATCCGGACAAGAGCATATTTTCTCTGATCACCTGAACTGTTACAGTTACGATCGATGTACGCACCCAATTTGCAGCGCAAAGCTCAGTGCACGGCAGGCATGCCGCAGGAAGAACAAGAGGTGGTGGAAAGGAGTTCTTTCATCACATCAGATCAGATATTTGTGAAAAAGGGGCCCTCCCAATATGTGGTCCTGCTGGTGCTGGGGGTCGTTATTAGCCATGTGCTCCATGGATTAAACACCTATGTCCTGTTTTCATATATGTTGTACCAACAATCGAATGAGTAGTAGTACAAATTTTATTTTCTTATATACAGAGGTTTCAGACAGGTGCACTTATCTGCTTCACTCATAAACATTTTTAGGTAAGGAGACAGCTTGTGGATAGATGAATATAATATGATTTCCATTCAGGGGTTTCTAGCAAGTATAGAAGACTCCATCCATGTGATTGATATACCCAAAAACGTCCCACATTGATTTTTGAGGTAATATACTAATTGATTACACCGTATGCCAGGTTTTTAGATACATGATGTGCAACTACCAGTTTACATCTTATAGCAATTCTGTGAATTGTTAGGACGATTAATTGGCAAAAATCAAGTTATGTAGGTTAAAATTCCACTTATTGACATGATGTGCTTACTATGGTAGTATGTACCAGCTATATTCAGTACCAATTTTGTTTTCTTCGTGTTAATATTACACTTACTGATATTTGGAGTGCTTACCAACTGCATTCAGTACCAATTTTGTTTGCTTCATGTTCCATCAGCTTATTAGAATGGTCCTTCATTCTTTTTATATCGTTTCTCGTTTCTGCCCTCCTTATGATATTCTTTCTTTCTAACTATACAACTGTTGTCCTCCTTATGATATTCTTAGGTGGGCGATTGGGGTTTCAGGAGAGTTATCGTGCTTGGTGAATCGTGTTGGGCCTTCCTGATCACCTAAGTATACTATAAATGTAAGCAAACTGCAGCCTCTTTCTCAGCTCTAGGTTGGCAAAGTGTTGCGTTTCTTTTGTGTTTCTTTATTTATCTCTCGTTTGCCTGATTGCAATAATTATATACTTTTGTTTGTAAAGAATA
>LAPY01002723.1:38386-51399 GCA_000970635.1 Eragrostis tef
GTCTCATTAAAAACTTTGTATGAGAAAACCTGATGGTAAAAACTCATAAAAGAAAAGAGTACAATGTGAAGCGTCTAACGAGGTCCATCATTCGGAGACCTCCCTAAAGCTTGCAAGTCTCTGAGCCGTCTCATACCAATTCCCTTGACACACTTCTCGAACGAGGAAGTAGGTAGGGACTTAGTGAAGAGATCTGTGAGATTATCACAAGACTTTGTTGGTAAGATGTCTATTTCTCCACTTTGCTGAAGCTCATGGGGATAAAACAACTTAGGAGCAATATGTTTGGTGATATTGCTCTTGATGTAGCCTGTTTGCATCTGTGTAATACAAGCAGCATTATCCTCATAGATAATGGTAGGAGATTCTGAAGAATCAATACCATATGATTGCTCAATGAGGTTTATCATTCTGCGGAGCCACATGCATTTTCGTGTGGCCTCAAATAGTGCGATGATTTTGGAATGATTCGTGGAGGTAGCCACTAATATTTTTTATATGACTTTCACGATATGGCGGTTCCTCCATGGAGGAATACAAAAACTATCTGTGATCTGGCACTGTGGGGATCAGTATATCCAACCAAGCTAGGATTTATATTTTTCTGAAAGAATAAGCTGAGAACAAGCTAGGTTTTGTTTTCCTCCGGTCCAATGACGTTTAGTTGGGTCAGCACTAAATCTTGCCAACAGATTCACTGCAAATGCAATGTCAGGCCTGGTAATGTTTGCAAGATACATGAGTGCTCTGGTGAGACTGAGATAGGGATATTGCGGTCCTAATATCTCTTCTCCTTCGTCTCGTGGTCGGAAAATATCCTTTTCTTTCTCAAGATATCGAACAACTATGGGAGTCCTAATTGGATGTGCTTTGTCCATATTGAATTTCTCCAATAATTTATGGACATAGACAGATTGGTGTACAAAAATTCTGAGTGAAGGTGCTTGATTTGCAAACCTAAGCAAAATCCTTCATCTCAAACTCCGTCTTAAGTTGTTTTTCGCGCTTCATCAATATCTTGCGTGTTGCCAATGATATTTAAATCATCTACATACACCGATATAATACAAAATCCTGTGGAGGATCTTTTTATGAAGACACACTGGCAGTCATCATTATTAGAGTAACCCTTCTGCAGAAGGTAACTCAATCGGTTGTACCATATTCTTCCCAACTGTTTAGGACCATAGAGTGATCTATTGAGTTTAACACAATACATATTGCGATTTGCGCTTCCATTCGGTATAAAGATCCCATCGGGGACCTTCATATATATGTATCCAAATCTAGTGACCCATATAAATATGCAATCACGACATCCATCAACTGCATAGATAAACGTTTTTGAGTTGCCAGTGATATTAAATATCAGAACGTAATTCCACTCATGACTGGAGAATATGTTTCATTGAAATCAATACCGGGTCTCTGCGTGAACCCTTTTTTTTTAAGGATATACAGCAAGGGAAACCTCTGCTGTGGTAGGTATATATTAAATAAAGTGAAAGTAAGGTAGCACTGTACATAAGCCCCAGGGGTTAAACTGAGAGCAATAGCAGAAAAACAGAAATAGACAGCTATCTATACATCTCTATCTTGTAAATGATTGTTTTTTATCTATTGACATTCTATGTGCTTGTAAAGCCGCTTCCTTAAAGAAGCCCTGAATCCATGAATCAGTTGAGGGCCGCTCATTGTGGAAGATTTTTCCGTTTCTTTGATTCCAGATTTGCCATGCCGCAATGATGAAGATATCTCCATGAAGAACCCCCCTTGCTCTTCTGTCCTTGTGAGCGTCATCATTTGAAAAAATTCTAGGTTGTAATTCCAGTTGATGTGGAGGCGTTGCCAGCATGCTTTGCTGAAAGGGCAACTAAAGAAGAGATGATAAGCTGATTCTCCTGTTGAGAGAGCAAAGAACACAGTTATAGTCATTGTTTTTTAGCTTATGTTTCTTTCTTCTCAATATGTTTGTAGTGTTGAGGCGGTCCATGAGCAGTAGCCAAGTAAAAAACTCTGAGTTTGTTAGAGCATTTTGAGTCCCAGATCCAAATAAATAGCTGTGGTGGATGCACATCTTTATAAGTGTATTGATAGAATCTGCTCGATGTGTACTTGTTGTTACCTTAGACATAAGCCCACTTGTCATTTTCCTGAGTGTTGACTTGCAGATCCTGTATTAGCTGCTGTAGCTGTTGATACTCCTGGTGTGCAAGCTCTGATAATGGTAAATGGAACTGAGCATGGAGGTTGTTGTTTGCAAGAAATTTAGCCACCGAGATATTTTGATTTTTTGCGAACGAGAAAAGCCTAGGAAATTTTTCTTGCAAAATCTGCATGAACCCTTGTGCTACAAGCCTCGCCTATATCTCGCCACCTCATTGTTTTCATTCCGTTTCCGGGTGAAAACCCATTTGAAACCCGCAGGGAAGGTTTTTGGAGGTCTAGGTATCACTGATGAGAATGAATCTCTTTTACTGATGAGAATGAATCTCTTTTATTGAGGGAGGCTAACTCTGCTTCAATTGCTTCCTTCTATTTGTTCCAGTCAGAGCGCTTCTTGCACTCTACCATGGATTTTGGATCTGGATCATTTTGGATGGTATTTTGCAACTGATGAGGCAAAGTATATGTCAACAAGTGTTGTCTTACGATCGAATGATTCTCCAGAATCAATATAGTTTATGAAAATTTCATGTACTGTGACGGCTCGGTATTCCCCGATACAACAGCGTCAGGGTGTTCCAATATCCCATCATCAGAAATTGAGTGCACTGTTGATGTGGGAGGTGGATTTGTTAAATCCACTTTGTGTCTCTTAACTTGGGTTTGAGTTTCATTTACTGTGTCAGAGGATTCTTTCCTCTGCGCTTGCGAGGATTTGCCGTACTTCTCCCACTCTCTTTTGGGGACGGAAGTTGAATAGTTTTGTTTGGTACCTCTACTCTTTTTGGCACATTCCTTGCAGGAATGTATGATTTTGAGACACTTTTGCTCACAGTAAATGAGTCTGGCAAATTGTTTGCAGCGATCTGCAAATCAATGATCCTTTGAACTTGAACTTCAGATTCTGTGGTATGAGGATCCTCCTTTAGGGTGTCTAAGGCATCCCAATTTATTTCCGGGCATTCAGTGTGATACTTGACCTGTTGAGAGAGCAAAGAACACAGTTATAGTCATTGTTTTTTAGCTTATGTTTCTTTCTTCTCAATATGTTTGTAGTGTTGAGGCGGTCCATGAGCAGTAGCCAAGTAAAAAACTCTGAGTTTGTTAGAGCATTTTGAGTCCCAGATCCAAATAAATAGCTGTGGTGGATGCACATCTTTATAAGTGTATTGATAGAATCTGCTCGATGTGTACTTGTTGTTACCTTAGACATAAGCCCACTTGTCATTTTCCTGAGTGTTACTTGCAAATCCTGTATTAGCTGTTGTAGCTGTTGATACTCATGGTGTGCAAGCTCTGATAATGGTAAATGGAACTGAGCATGGAGGTTGTTGTTTGCAAGAAATTTAGCCACCGAGATATTTTGATTTTTTGCGAACGAGAAAAGCCTAGGAAATTTTTCTTGCAAAATCTGCATGAACCCTTGTGCTACAAGCCTCGCCTATATCTCGCCACCTCATTGTTTTCATTCCGTTTCCGGGTGAAAACCCATTTGAAACCCGCAGGGAAGGTTTTTGGAGGTCTAGGTATCACTGATGAGAATGAATCTCTTTTACTGATGAGAATGAATCTCTTTTATTGAGGGAGGCTAACTCTGCTTCAATTGCTTCCTTCTATTTGTTCCAGTCAGAGCGCTTCTTGCACTCTACCATGGATTTTGGATCTGGATCATTTTGGATGGTATTTTGCAACTGATGAGGCAAAGTATATGTCAACAAGTGTTGTCTTACGATCGAATGATTCTCCAGAATCAATATAGTTTATGAAAATTTCATGTACTGTGACGGCTCGGTATTCCCCGATACAACAGCGTCAGGGTGTTCCAATATCCCATCATCAGAAATTGAGTGCACTGTTGATGTGGGAGGTGGATTTGTTAAATCCACTTTGTGTCTCTTAAGTTAAGGTTGAGTTTCATTTACTGTGTCGGAGGGTTCATTCCTCTGTTTCCTCGTGCGCTTGCGAGGATTTTCCGTACTTCTCCTATTCTCTTTTGAGGACGGGAGTTGAATAGTTTTGTTCGGTACCTCTATTCTTTTCGGCACATTCCTTGCAAGAATGTATGATTTTGAGACACTTTTGCTCACAGTAAATGAGTCTGGCAAATTGTTTGCAGCGATCTGCAAATCAATGATCCTTTGAACTTGACGTTCGGATTCTGCGGTACGAGGATCCTCCGTTAGGGTGTCTAAGGCATCCCAATTTATTTCCGGGTATTTAGTGTGATACTTGAATTCTCCCCTTCATGCCAAGAAATGTTCTTCAGATACAGTTAGCAAACCGGGCTATGAGTAAATCCCCTTTAAGGGGCTCCAGGTATTTAATGATCAACGGAGATAAATACCCCACGTAGATCCCCATTTTCCTGTGAGGGCCCACTGATGTACGCTTTGGTGGTGAGATTGGTACGTATACAGCGCAACCGAATTTCCGCAGATGGAAAATACTAAGAGGATCACCACGAACCAATTGCAGCGGGGAGGCTGTATTGTATGCAGTTGGGCGTAATTGTATTAAGTCACCAGCGTGTAAGAATGCGTGACCCCAACATGAGGTTGGTAAGTTACAATTTTGCGATAGTGGTCTGGCAATGAGCTTTATTCTCTTGATAAGAGATTCGGCTAAACCATTCCGAGTATGAAGATATGGTACAGAATGTTGGACTTCAAATCCTAAGGCCATACAATAATCATTGAAGGCTTTGGAAGAAAATTCTGCTGCATTATCCAATCTGATTGATTTTATCTGGTGTTCGGGTGACTTGCTCTAAGTTTGATGACTTGTGCAATGAATTTTGCAAAGGCATGGTTCCGTGTCGATAATAGACACACATAGGACCATCTTGTGGATGCATCTATTAGAACCATGAAGTACCTAAATGGTTCAAATAATGGTTTAATGGGACCACAAATGTCATCTTGAATGCGTTCAAGAAATTTTAGTGGTTCAGCCATTAGTTTGAGAGGTGAGGGTCTCAAAATTAATTTCCCAGTTGCACATGAGGTGCACACAAAATCTGAGGATTGTGGGAATTTTCTTTCCTTCATACCATGTCTACTTGAATTGCTCATGATTTTTCTCATCATCCTCATGCCAGGATGGCCAAGGCGTTCATGCCAAGTTTTGAATGCATCCACATTCTGAAAAATCACTTTGTATGCAACATGTGGTACGGGTTTGATATATGTGTAGTACGATCCAGGCGGGAGAGAAGGCACGTTTTCAAGTGTCTTTGCCATATCCAGTATGTTTGGTAAAAAGGAGAAATTTCTCATTGTTTTCTTCATATGTTTCCACATGATACCTCTATAACATAGTAGGTACGTGTTGAATCGGAATACAATAATGCCTCCTCGATATTTATTTGTGTACCCATTGGAAGTACGATAGTGGCCATGTTGGCACCAACAATCGTAGCATCGTAGTGGACAAAACTTGTCCTTCTCTCTGTGAGAGTTTGGAAAAAATTTAACTTCCCTAAGTATAGTATGAGTGGTACAACTGTCCACTAGGCATATCTCTTCTTCCATTGGATTGACTCCCGCAACAATCTATATAACAAAATTTAAATTCATAAGAATAAGTGCAAAATATAGTACAAATTTATTAATATAGCATGTGCGATATTACAACACATAAATTGCAGCAACATCATGTCTTCGTTACAATAAATCTATGGAGTCTAAATGAGATCTCCAAATATGTTGTTGGATTATTCCACGATCAGCTTGTCAACATCCATAGAGTCTCCCTCTCCATTGGATGGAGCCTTGGTGTTGCTCGGTCCCGCTCCATCAGGGATGGGGTCCTTTCTCCAGTCTCCACTTGAGAGGCGAAGTGTGCTTCGTGCTTCGGGTTGTTCTGTGTACTTCATGTATAGATCAACAAGATGCTTCGAGGTCCTGCACTTCTTAGCAATATGATTGTTGCAACCACACCTGAAGCAGACGATTTTGTTGCCACTATTATTTTTGGGCTTAGAAATGTTTTTCCCTTTTTGGATGTTACCATGTGGCTTTTTGGCGCTCTTGCGCTTGCCCTTGCTTGAGGAATTTCCAGTCTGAATGTTTTATTGGGTCCATTGTTCTTCGCATTCGCATGTACTTCAGGCAGTGGTGCAGTGCCCAATGGGCGCTGGTTTGAGTTCAACACAGTGAGCTCATGGCTCTTTTTTGCCTGTTTCAATGTTTGAATGAGCGAAGAGTAGACTGTGAAATTCTTCTCCCGGTATTGTTGAGTAATAATCCTTTCTGATGGGGAGCATTCTAGACAGAGTCTTCTCAATTTTCTCCGCTTCAGAAGGTTCTTTCTCACAAAACTGGAGCTTAGAGCAAATCTTATGAACACCATGGTTAAACTCGTCTACAGTTTTGAAATCCTAGAGGCGTAAGTGGTTCCACTCATGCGTTTCCTCAGGAAGGATAATAGCTTTATGCTGTTCGTAGCGATTTTTGAGAGATGTCCACAAAGCAAGTGGATCCTCCTCATACATGTACTCCATTTTCAAATCTAGATGGATATGATTCCTCATTACTTTTAAGGCAGAGTATTTAGACATGTTAGATGGGGTAACAGTCACTTCAACTGTTTCATCTATACATCTGTACAGTCCAAGGGTCGACAGATTCACTTTGACATCCATCGCCCAAGCAGGGAAATTGGAACCATCAAGAGCGAGGATATCAAACTCTTTGGTTGCCATCTCACCTACATTGTGATTGCCAAAAATTTTGAGGAACAAGAAAATAAATAGTCTCAATAAATTGGGTAAACAGTAGTGGTTGTTGCATGATTAAATAGCTCGATATTCAGTTTTCCAACCATGGCTAGGGCAATATGCCATCACCACATTTGGTACCTGCCGCACCCTCGTCGTCCACCCATGGGTCTCACAATGATGCGGGGACTGCACCAGAATGCGTTCTGGAGCGGTGCAAGTATCTGGCATCACTCAAGGACCGCAGCGGGTGGCGAGGGTGCTTAAGTTGTTGCTCGCTGCTCTAGTAGCTCTACGAGCAGCGGTGCCGTTTGTCGCGGCGTTGTCCTCCATGGCTGGTGCAGCCTGAGGGAGGAGACCGGGGGCGATGCCCTCTGCCACGATGAGAACGGCGCACAGGAGCCTCCCGATTGAGCGATGCGAGCATGGGACCAAGTTGGCGAGCACGGAGATGGCGAGAAAGGGAAGAGCTAGCATCACAGGGAGCCATATCTTACCCTTGAGTTGCTCTCCTGCTCCGTGGCTGAAGCTGCTGATAACGTATTGAGAATGAAAATGAGAGAGAGCACAAGTGTCTAGTGAATTGGTAAATTTTCCATTGATCTCAGATTACATATTTATAGGAGAATATTATTGCAGTCCTTGAATTGCAGTCCTTGAATATTATTCATCCTCCTTCTAATGGTAGCAATATTGCTCCTTAACCATGGCTATAACCATGTCTTAAGCACGGCAGTTACAGAATTGTCTTAACCATGGCCATCATGGCTCAGCCATGAGTGCTGCAATGATGAGATCAAATAAGGATTTGTAACACTTGCAAGCTGATGTTAAATATTTGGCTATAAGGAAAGTTGTAGATCTTTTAGTTATCTTTCCAACGAGTATTTATACGAATTGTTTCGTTGAGTATAGCTGGAGTTATAGGCTTTTGAATTTTACTGTCGATGTATAGTTCAGTTCAGTCAGTTGACAGTTTCAGTGCTAAGTTCTAGTTTTGTGAGCCGTTTGAAAATACCTAAAAACCTGAATATATCTTTATCGTGCCATCAGTAATGTAGTACATTGTTTCATCTTTCCAGAGAGTACCTAACCTTCCAGTTTGGCTGCTTGGTTTGGGAGCTACGAATTTTCGAAGTCAGCATCCCGACAGTGTCGGCAGACTAAGTCTGTCACTTTGTGGGCAAGATTAGAGATAGTAAACGTCGAAATTAAATTATGTGATGAATACAAATGTTGTCCTTTTGTTCCAGAACTCTATTTACTTGGTATGTTAGATGTTGTAGAAAAAAAGATAAGAAAAAGAGAAGCAGGCTTGTATTAGAAACGTGCTTGTGTGCGGTTTCTTTTGCTTGTGGGTGGGTTTCCGACGTATGACGTTTTAAATTCAGTATCTATGCTTTTAGGATGTGATTATGATTGGGTGTTGGTCCTTCTAATTGCACTTGAAGGATGTTGGTTTCATCGTCGGAGGCAAGTGAATGTAGCGGTGGTTTGCTGCCGTTTTGACTTGTTATTTTTATTACCTACACTTACAATTTTGAACTATATAGCAGACAACTATGAAGTAAATATGGTGGCAAATTCTGCATTCGAAGTTTATTTGTCTCTTGCTTATGCTCTTATATATACAGTTGAGATATGAATAATTGCTTATATTTCCATAAGAAGGCAAGGATAGCTTGTGGTTTTCTGAACTTGTTTTTGCATCATTGGCATTCATATCATGAGCAAGTGCATTGAGCCAGGTCGATGAGAAAGTCATATAACTATTCCGGAGTGCTTTAAAGGCCAGGTCGGTGAGAAAGTATATAACTATTCCAGAGTGCTTTTATGAAGTATGTCGTAGATCTATGGTTGCGACTGTACCGATACACATCGTACGTTGCCCGAGGAGGGGTGCGACGTGAAAGTGGACATAAAATTCATTGTCATGTAAATAAAATACATTTTGACCTTTTTGATTGTTGCTTTTAAATATGTTCAAATAACTATTTGAGGTTCCAATGGTAGACTTCCTAGGCTCCTCCATGTTTTTCTTGGTCATTCTTCTAAATCTGGACTCTATGGAGCAATTTCATTGTTCCGACCACAATGCTGAAACATTTTCTATAAGAAGTGCATTTGGATATTCTACAAGATACTCAAGTTTCTATCTATATGAAAGGGAGTTTATGCATCCCATTCTCTCAACAATCTGGTAAAAACGGGGCAATTCATTCATCCCATTCTGTGTATCCCAACAAGTTCTTATATATTCTCTTGATGGTATGTTTAAGTATCTTGAGGAAGGCATCTAAGCTATTCTCACATATAGCCTATGCGAGTCACTCGCCCAGCTATTAAATCAACCATGACTGTTTGAAATGTATGCTTTTCAGTGCTTGTACTATACTCAAATTATGTGTGCTCCATACTGTTAATGCTAAGAGGTCAAGATGGAGTATATTAATAAGCAGGTGTCTATTCAGTTGTGATTGACCAGTTGTCTATTCAGATGCTTCATTTGTTATATTCTGCAGGCTGTGTCTGTGGGATATTATTGAAGTTTGTGGAATCGTACTGAGTTTTTGCTTTTTCCTGCATGGCTAAAGTCTCAGCATTTCATATTCGCATTTGATATTGGTGCTGGCAAACTTGTACTTGTTCTAATAAAACTTCATGCAAGTACTTTCTCAGTATGGATGTTTTTGATGGGTAATGTATATCCACCATCTGATACTTAAGAGAATATGGTTATTATTGAAGTTCAATTGGTATTTTGTTGAAGGGTTTATTTATACTATCCCAATATGTCTTCCCCTGGTGTCTCTGCTCCATGTTCCTCTCACCACCATTGCTGCTGCTCTAGCCACATTGCAGCCCTGCCACCATTGTCTGCTATTGACTTGCTCAGTGTTCAGAGGTAAACTCCTTTATCTGTTCCTTCTTTGATTTGTGGGTGCTAATTTTTAATCCTTTCATTTGCTTTTAGCTTTTGATTTTTCACTTTCCTGGGAAATGAAGAACAATTAGGGAAGGCGGTTGACAGCCAGATTTGGGTAGCAATTCATAGCCTCCTCATCTTCGGATGCTTTAATTGCCTGCTACATTGGTGGAAAAAGTAACCAATCCAATGTTTCCAATTTAGCCACCATGGGTCATATATGTTTGCCACCATCTCTGAATAAGTGAATATATCCGGTCGTACCGTTTTCTTCCTTCCATTCTTATGTACCTAGATTTTACAGTGAATGGTACATAAAATCCACTATTATCTTTTGTTACATATCAATAAGTTTCTCGGTTTACAAATTGATGGAGATCTGCTAAAACTACGATGCTCAATAGCTTTTTACAGCCCTTCAAGCAGTATTTTTCTAATAAATAATTAACAGAAATGCGTAGATAAAACCAAAGGAAAAATTATGAAGGACAAGCACACCGACTTTTCCTTTACATGCTCCCTGTTGTGACAGAATATGTAGATGTCACCTTCTTTTTTCTGTCCAAGCTCATTATCTCAATAATAGTTTCCACATTTAACATACCTGTAGTATTTTCAATTGTGATACACCAAGAAATGTTTATTTAACGTTTACTTATGTATTAAGTTTTCTTGCATAGTTGTATGACACCAATATTACCTGCTTAATACACTGGGCTCTCGGCTAGTATTTGGAGGGAGAGCTGCATATCATATACTTTGTTTCTCAGGTCACCATTTGATCCACAGCGCTACAGTAGCTGGGTCTTCCCTTTCTGCCATCCGATCTGATACGTAAAGTCTGCTCATTTGTTGTGGCATCGCCCTCCACAAACCACACAAGCTTCTTCCCAATCCTACTTGCTCTGCCTCCCTCATATTCTGTCGATGGGGGTGGCCAGCATGCCTCACATGCCAACAAGGTATGCCCCTTCTAACAGCACCATTGACTTGGTATAACTTTTAGTTTTGTTGGACTGAAGCGAGCATGGACTCAACAAACAATTCTACTTTTGCAGTAGCAAAATATTTATATGCTTCCTCGCCATGGATGATTTTGTGGATGGGACAAGCATGCAAGAGCCTTGTAGTTTATGATCCCATGTTGTTCACAGAGCATCATTCAAACAAGACTACTGACATCATTTTTTTATTATCTTGATTGTTTTGTACTCTTCTTCACAGGCTGGTATGAAAGTGACTTGTAAACAAACTGGAAAAGAAGATCTGGGTGGAGATCAATCTGCAACAGCAGCAGTAGGGTGCTGTGAATAGGCTGCAAGGGCCATGAGAATGGTGTGGTCACTGGCTCTAAATGTTTGATTTTGTTGCTGATTTGGTCAAATTTTCTTTATAATTCTTCACTTTTCCCTTTGAATGTTGGTTAAATGGCGCTGCTGGTTCTGGACTTGCAGCTGTGAACAACCTTCAGATTGAATTTTCTTTTGTTCAAATCCTATATTTGTCATATGCTTGGTTCTGTAGAAGTCTGCTGGGTTCTTTTGCATCATATTATTAATCTCTAGGTTGCTAGCTTATTATAATTGAATTTCAAATTTGGACATTCTATTTATTTTTATGATGGTGTAGGAAAATCGTCAATCCTGTTCAGAAACTTGACATATTTTTCCATATGTAGCAGCATGTGTTATTTCATTTTGGCTATGAAAATTATCAGGACGGGGTCACATGTTTTTTCACAGTTTTTTTGACGGGAAGCCTTCAAGAAGATGTCAAAACTGGAGCTTCTTCATTGCACTTTGGCTTTCCCTACTGAAGTTGTTCCATTGTTAGGTATGAGATTTATCCACTCTGCAGGTAAAGACACAGGTTTTTTCTTTTGGAAATTTTTCTACACAAGCTATAAATGATATATTTTCGTGGTGCCAACTTAATATTCCAAAAGTAAGCCATAGTAATAAACTATGTTTTATTGATTTTACAATTCTTTGCAATAGGTAGAGGCACGCTCTGTTTACGTTTGAGTTTAGTTGGTTTGCCATGTCAGATGCATTCAAAGTTTCTTTGGTAATTTGTACCCAGCCTAAAACAGTTGCGGTTCTCTTTTGTTCTTCTGTATTAAATAAGATATGTAGATATGATGGCCAGGACTAGCTACCAATGTCTATTTCTAGGCATTGTTTGTGAAGATAGAGAGTTTTTTTTTTAGGGGAATACAGCAAGGGAAACCCCTGCTGTGAAGATAGAGTTTGAAGGAGATAGAGTTATGTAGAATCTTGGCGTTGGCTTTTCAATGAAGGAGCATAATGGTAACTTAATTTATTTTCGCCATTTGTTTCCTTCACAGTTTTATTGTTTCTTTCTTTTTTTAGGTGTCAGGGCATCAAGATGCCACCTTTTTTTTTTTGAGGAATGAAGGCCCCAAATTTTGATACCGGATGGTAGGCTCAAATTTCCTCAAGGCAATTTAAGGGACTGGAGAGAATTTAATTTTTCTTTTTGTATATTGTTGGTTTCTCCTATCTGTCTTTGTAGTGAAATTTGGCTATATCTATACTTGCTGCAGACGTACATGTATATTGCGATGACCATCTTTGTTTGTAATCAGTGCACTTTTATTACCACATTATTTTTGTGCACATATTGCGATGACCATTATGTTTTGTGCACATATCAGCTATATCTATAATTGCTGCAGACGTACAAGTATAATCTCTGCACATATCGTCAAACTACATAATTAGCGACATGAAAATTTCAGGAGACACTGTTCGTACGGCAAAGCGTCAGTATTTCTGATTTTTGTATGTTACTTGACATTGAAATGCTCTATTATTTTTATATATGTATTTGCGATAATTCTTCTATATTATTTTCTTTAGTGCTTGCTTCGTCTATGTTCACCGTAATGCTTTCTTCAGAAAATATTGTAGGCTAATGTCAAATAATATCTATGCCTCATTCTTAAAATCATTGATAGTGTTAGATGTATATGTATTCTTGTAGTTTCCCCATTGTATAAGGGGCTTTGTGCATATTTGCCTACACCTGTACATGTATATATTTGGGCCTATTGCCCCATGATGAATACAAGTGCTATTCATAACATGGTATTAGAGCTAGGTTAAATTTTTCTTTAGCCACCGCACGTTGCACTTGCGTGTTTTCTCTTTCAATCGATCTTCTTTTTGCTCGATTGATTTT
>LAPY01002724.1:32386-43309 GCA_000970635.1 Eragrostis tef
ATTTGACTTAATTATTTTTATATATTCATAAAATTTTTGAATAAGACGAACGATCGATGTAAATGCTTGCAGGTGACTGAGTGAGCCATTCGGGTTGAGGACCGAGCCAGCAGCCATCGTAGGCCGAGGGCCGGAATTCAGAGCCGTGTTTTAAATTATCGACCATGTAAATGCTGCGCCATCAATCCCATAGGATCGCTCAAATACATGAACCGAGGGTACGTGCCAACTTAAGGTTTGAGACTTCCGAGGCGATTAACATGACAAGTAGTACTCCAGCTGTGCAAGCACGGCGGCTCAGGCAGCTGTCGGATTCTCGTCACCGCGAACACTTAAGGACAAGTCAGTTGTCTAAATTAGCAGAACAAATCCTAGTGCTTTCCAGAATCAACTTCGCGTAGTAGTACAAATTGGTATTCCTAGGAGTAGATCTAAATGGAGTATATGATATATCTGCACGTACTTTGGCTTTTGTTTTCGGGAAAGAGATTCCGGCAAGGCATATGGCGGCACGACACCCCGCAACATGGATTGATGCCTTGCTCCTACTGCTCCTCCGCTGCAAGCAATCGTAGCGATCGATGACGGTCAGTGATGAGGAAAAAATCACATGACGTTGGCCAAAAAAGGGCGCAGCATAAAGATCCTGATCTGCGCTACTGCCCGCCCGGGTCGGTCAGTGTCTTGGAGTGCTGGACACGTTAAGCACAGGGGGCTTTCTCCAACTGTGACTTTTTTGTGTGCTGTAGTGCAATTTTTAATTTTATTTTTTGACATCAGATCCTACTCCGGTTTTCTCCTGCATCATCAGCGGTGCCCGATTTGTCCGTCCGCATGTCGCAGCGAATCCTACAGCGCTCGTAATGCTTTTTTGACATTTCTTCGTCGGGAGCGGGCGTGCGACCGTGTCAAACACAGTGCTCTGACGACGCTCTGCGGGAAAAGCGCCCAGCGGCGCCAGGTGTCCCTCGCCATTGCATGACATGTTCCGGTCGGGGGTGCGGTGCAGTGCAGTGAAGTGAGTGAGGTCCAACCGGCAGGCAGGCAGACAGATGCTCGGGGGTTCCAGGCTGGCGAGCGTGTGCGTGGGCAACCTGGTGGTACGGCGACACTGATCACGTCGTACGGGGCGGCAGCGGCCGGCTTTCTCTCGGCTTTGGAGCACAGCTGCGCGTCTGCTGTGATGAATGAAGAGGGGGCGGGCGGGCGCCGCGCCTGGCCTGTTCCGATTCTTGGGAGCTGGGACTTTGACCGCGCGGGTGGGGTGAGGATCAGCAGCAGCAGCAGCCGATGGGGACACGGAATGGACAGCACTTGTTTACATTGTCGACGCCAGCTGGCCAGTTCGTGTAGGAGTAGGAGGAGTACACCCATTCGTAATTTCCGAAGTGTCGTAAACCTTTCTCGCTGTAGAATCTACATAGCGGCACTGCTAGACTGCAGTTGCAGAAAGCCACAAGACGAAGCGCGGAGAATTTAGACCGGGTGCTTTGCAAATGTCAGTGCTAAACCCTACGGAATTGAATCATGATGCTTACTGCACGGCACTATGGCCAATAATTGGGGATCGTTTTGACGCGAATGGCATCACAAAGAAACGTCAAAGCACCCCACTGCATTGCGCATTGGCTGGGGAAGTTCTCCTGTCCAGCAGCACTAGTAGTAGCATGCTACGAGCACACGTATACGGTACACTCCGTACTCAGTGAAGCTGTACGAGATAAAGCATGTGCTACAGTAACTGCAACATGGAAGTAGACGCACGCGGCACGCCACGCGGCCAACTTCTCCGTTTGACTAGCGCGGCTGGGAGCCGGAGGACTCTACCCTGCCGCCGGACCATCCGTGGGTGTAGGCTGGCTATGGGCTATGGCAAAGCGCGGGAGGAAAACGCCAACCACGGACACAGCGAGCGAGCGCCGTACAGCTAGCCCGTCGCCGCCTGCGCCGGCCGGAGTGGGGCGGTGCGCGCCCGCCAGAGGAAAAATTAAAGGCAGCGGCCGCAAGGATAGATGGGGCTGGCTCGCTGCCGCTGTACGGACTGGATATACGGAGGGATTCATGGCGCCGGCCGCGTGTCCTCGCGGAAAAGGCTGTCATCGTGCTGGGGGCGATCGATCGATATGGCAGGGGGATCCTGATCTGCGCTACTGCCCGCCCGGGTCGGTCAGTGTCTTGGAGTGCTGGACACGTTAAGCACAGGGGGCTTTCTCCAACTGTGACTTTTTTGTGTGCTGTAGTGCAATTTTTAATTTTATTTTTTGACATCAGATCCTACTCCGGTTTTCTCCTGCATCATCAGCGGTGCCCGATTTGTCCGTCCGCATGTCGCAGCGAATCCTACAGCGCTCGTAATGCTTTTTTGACATTTCTTCGTCGGGAGCGGGCGTGCGACCGTGTCAAACACAGTGCTCTGACGACGCTCTGCGGGAAAAGCGCCCAGCGGCGCCAGGTGTCCCTCGCCATTGCATGACATGTTCCGGTCGGGGGTGCGGTGCAGTGCAGTGAAGTGAGTGAGGTCCAACCGGCAGGCAGGCAGACAGATGCTCGGGGGTTCCAGGCTGGCGAGCGTGTGCGTGGGCAACCTGGTGGTACGGCGACACTGATCACGTCGTACGGGGCGGCAGCGGCCGGCTTTCTCTCGGCTTTGGAGCACAGCTGCGCGTCTGCTGTGATGAATGAAGAGGGGGCGGGCGGGCGCCGCGCCTGGCCTGTTCCGATTCTTGGGAGCTGGGACTTTGACCGCGCGGGTGGGGTGAGGATCAGCAGCAGCAGCAGCCGATGGGGACACGGAATGGACAGCACTTGTTTACATTGTCGACGCCAGCTGGCCAGTTCGTGTAGGAGTAGGAGGAGTACACCCATTCGTAATTTCCGAAGTGTCGTAAACCTTTCTCGCTGTAGAATCTACATAGCGGCACTGCTAGACTGCAGTTGCAGAAAGCCACAAGACGAAGCGCGGAGAATTTAGACCGGGTGCTTTGCAAATGTCAGTGCTAAACCCTACGGAATTGAATCATGATGCTTACTGCACGGCACTATGGCCAATAATTGGGGATCGTTTTGACGCGAATGGCATCACAAAGAAACGTCAAAGCACCCCACTGCATTGCGCATTGGCTGGGGAAGTTCTCCTGTCCAGCAGCACTAGTAGTAGCATGCTACGAGCACACGTATACGGTACACTCCGTACTCAGTGAAGCTGTACGAGATAAAGCATGTGCTACAGTAACTGCAACATGGAAGTAGACGCACGCGGCACGCCACGCGGCCAACTTCTCCGTTTGACTAGCGCGGCTGGGAGCCGGAGGACTCTACCCTGCCGCCGGACCATCCGTGGGTGTAGGCTGGCTATGGGCTATGGCAAAGCGCGGGAGGAAAACGCCAACCACGGACACAGCGAGCGAGCGCCGTACAGCTAGCCCGTCGCCGCCTGCGCCGGCCGGAGTGGGGCGGTGCGCGCCCGCCAGAGGAAAAATTAAAGGCAGCGGCCGCAAGGATAGATGGGGCTGGCTCGCTGCCGCTGTACGGACTGGATATACGGAGGGATTCATGGCGCCGGCCGCGTGTCCTCGCGGAAAAGGCTGTCATCGTGCTGGGGGCGATCGATCGATATGGCAGCGGTAGCATCGATTGCTACGAGCCCATGGCCCCATCTCCCGTCGATAAATCAAGGTGCGTGGGTACAGGGGCGTGCTAGAACTTGTACTATCTTTGAACTTTCAAAGGGGGTTACGTGTCTGGGCCGTCTGGTTTTTTAGTCCGATTGATTAGAGCCGTCGTTCTGCGACTGGGAGTATGAAAGCCGTATACTTTGCGTTGTATAAGTGACTCTTTTTTTTTGGAGTAACGATTTATCAGCTTTCGCTTGATTGTTTTGCAACAGTGTTCGCAGTTATTTTTCTGCAGCCTGCCGAACAGGCTGTATGACGTTTAACTGTTTAGAAGTGGCTCGAGCCGGGGGTGCCAGCTACAGCCACGTCAAGAAATGAAGTATAGTATATATGAATCGGAGAAAAATGAGAGCAAAGCTACTTGATCTTTTCGTACGAGTACTATTGCCCTGCTCAGTCTGTGGTCGTTCGTCCTAGCCTTTGCGTATTTACCACGATCAGTTGCAAGCATTACTCGACAATCCGTTTCTTAAATGAAGCCGTTAAACGATCCCATTTTCATTACCGCGATCGGTTGCAACTCGCGGGATATTTCACAATTTGCCATGACCTAAGTATGAAATCCATGATTTACCATGGCTAAACTTTGACCTAAGTACGGAGTCCCGCAACTCGCAAGCCTGTCCGGCCGTCCCTGTACTCCCTGTTCATGGTCCTAAATGTGCCACTGCGGTCTGCAATCCGCACATACCCCCAATGCAAGTCGCGTCCGTTTCCATTGTCGGTAAGAGTAGCAGTAATGGATGCAATCTCCAGACGAGATACTCCGACCATGTAATCGCATCAGTAAAATGTCAGATTCAACATGGCGCTCTCACGGACGCTTTAATTCCTGTGATGGCGTTGTCGTTTCACGGACGACGGAAGGCGAGACGGAGAAGGCCAACTGGTTCGTAAAGAGCTTACAACTGGTCGCCCTGGGCTGTTGTTGCCATGTCAACGCCAAACTCGCCATCACCCTGAATAAATATTTTGTCCCCCACGGAGGGGAAGGAGGTTTCGCCCGCCGGGTGACTGTCACACTGATGCTCATTGTTAACCAACCCGGAATTGAATATCTGATCGCCACCGGAAAAGCGATGCGGTGACAAAGCTAGGAGTCTATTGGCTTAGGCTCCCATCGAGAAGTCGACTGATATTTTTAGTTAGTGTTGGAAAATTCTACGTGAAAGCAGCTCATGCAGAAAGAGCATTGTTCGTCGCTGCAAGCCGCGTGGGTGGCTCTCATTTCTGATGGGATCACTTTCTGTCACTGATTGTATATTGCGTCCAAGTCAACCACATCATTACATGCCCCATCATGTCTAATGAAACTGATTGAAATCTTAGTGGTAGCTTAATGCGCAGGTACCTGTACAGCGCTGAAAGAGTACTTGTGTGGTTAGTGAAGTCAGAGTTAATTTAAGTGAAAGATTCTATCTACGCACAAATCTAGTTATGATAGGAAGTTAGAATATGAGGCTTGTGATCACCAAATTAGGGGAAACATCTGGAGATGATAAGAATGATGCGGTGGAGACATGCATGCAAGTTCTATATATCTAACGCACGTTCTTGACGCAAGCACATCGATCGGGATGATTAGATTAGGTTCACAGCCTTTTGGTTGTAGCGAACGAACGTTCTCCTACTTCAATATGCATGTAGAATTCAATGAACCAAGTATTTTAATCCCATGGCAAAAAAGAAAAAAAACTAACACCTTAATTACTAGCTGCTGGCCTGCGGTCCTTGACATAGCCTTGTTTAACGAGCGTATGTGTGTACACGTATACAGGAACAAGTAGGTAAGACGACAATAGTTATAGTTTGCGACTTCGCCACGTAAACTACGTAATCTAAGGGCAGATTCCTTTAAACCAGAACACTGGCAGATCAGCTTAACTATGGTCTCCATGCATAAGAAAACAAGGTACTTGGAGGGACAGGTGTGCGGCGGCACGTAGAATATGAAGCTACATGGATCCATGTACATACGTCCACGGCACGCGGTCGCCGTCGAGCCAATCAACGTCTCCGGTGCATCCGTCTGCACCTCATCGTGCGCGTGCATGCATGCATGCAATGCGAGGACGCCAACTGCTACGAGTAGTTGCCGTTGTTCCGGGTCACCGGATCGTACAATAGGGGCGAAGACACTGTCCCGTGTGGCGCGAGCCAATGATACGTGCACAGTGATTAACAACACATCGCTGATGAGACGAAGAAGGGAACAGGGAGACAATTAGGCCGTCGCTGTCACGGTAAGATAGCAGTCCCTTTTACGGGCAGATCCATCCATCGTCACGCCGCGATCTGGAAAACCGGCAGTAACTGTGGAGACGACGGAGATGTGCCGGTGGCGCGTGGCCGCTCGTTAGTCGTGTACCATCCACCACTACCACGCGCCCACGGCACAGCGCCACTGACGATCTAACATGATGGCCATGCATGTTTAGGGAGCAGCGATTCCTGTGTGCCGAAGCACGTGTTACGTGTAACGGGTC
This sequence comes from Eragrostis tef, assembly GCA_000970635.1. NCBI lineage: Eukaryota > Viridiplantae > Streptophyta > Magnoliopsida > Poales > Poaceae > Eragrostis > Eragrostis tef. The sequence goes on from LAPY01002724.1 coordinate 38,547, forward strand.
CGGGAACGGACGGACGGACGGAGAGGAACGCCTCACCCACCGCGCCTGAAAGCAGAGGATTTGATAGGCGCAACTACAGAGCGAGATCGACATGATGCTGGCCTGGTGAATAATTAAAGGGCACTGCCTTGCTCGGACAGCCGGACGTGGTGCAGGGATTAGACTCCATCAGATTGCGCGGCCGGCCAATGGCAGGGCCGCTCATCGGAGCCACGAAAGCGAGGCGCTGACGAGGCAGATAAAAGAGCAAAAAGAGACGGGGGTAAAGAGGTGATGAAACTTCATGAAAAGACATGCGGGCGAAAGAGAGGAGCTGCATGACACTGCGCGTACTCGGATGATGGGAGGGAGGGAATACTAGTGTCTGTCGCCAGATTTTGGCTTTTTTAAAGTCCAGGTAGGCATGATTACAGACAGGCAGCAATTTGTTTACGTGTGTTAGATTGACAGGTAACCGTGGATGACAAATGAAACTTTATTATACTAGTCCGCGTGCCTACCTTTCGCTGTCAATCCTTTTGGTTTCCACTTCCATTGGAGACGGACAGTAGGATGCACCGGCGATGTTTTAACAAAGAAGAAATTACATCCATCAGAATAGAGCTGCCAAAAGTTTCCGATAACAGGCAACGGACAAACAGAGCAATCCAAGTTAAGTTTGCAGTCCAAGTTAAGTTTGCAAGACAAGTTAAGTTTGCAGTCCAGGTGAATTGACGACCAGTGTTCACCTGGATGATCAGGTATATATGAGGACCAGTGTTCACCTGGATGATCAGGCATACATACTTGTCATCTCGATGACGTGGCTGCCTCTGATGTTACGAGCAAGAATCAACGTAGCTCTCGGCCGGCAGGATCCCTTGATCCAGGACATGGACCATCGTATGCCTGTCTGCAGTGGTCCTGATTCCTGAACCTACATTCCCAACAGCAAAACGAACAGGCCCTCAAGTCCGTATTGCAGCCGCTCGTCTGGTAAGGCACATGTTTTGCATGTGTACGGATTAAATAGCACCAAGATTCCATGCGTGAACAGGCTTTGGGTTGTAATGAGCGCTGCCAAGCACACTCGGCTGCTCGCTGTTGAGGCAGTTACCAGCGGTTCTGTCCGATCAGATAAAAGCTTACCGATTCTTTTTAGAAAAAACAATAAATTCTTATTCCAGCCTCTATCAGTAGATGCACACAACTGTTCCATTTACAACCAATGGGAAAGTTAAAGGCTTTATAGCGTACACAAACATGGCACAAAGACTCAGCTCCAATCTGGTCACCAGTACCACTATGCACTCAGCTCCAATTTATAGAGCCCTTCACCCATTGCCCTATGACCCTGCTAGGTGTAAGCGCGTCAAGGTGACCGGCACACCACCAACGCAAAAAGGTTTTGGCGGACTCGTTTTCAAGAATATACCATTACGAACACAGCTTATCGACGCCAAACAAGCACCTTACTGATATACATGACATCAACAATACGACCACATTCACAAATCTGTCCCTACGTGACAAGGCGAGCCTGGTGACAAACACCATCTCCCAAGGTCAACGGCTGCCTTGGTGATCAAGAAGGAACCATCACGAGTGCAATCGATTAAGAACAAGCTCACACCTTACATCTCTACTCACGTCAAACGGCCACCACACAACAGGTGAATAGAAGCTATTGTCTAGTCGATAGCGGACTTTGAAATGAATTTTAAGTGGGTGCAAATAGTAATAGCGGTTGATCCAGAGTAGTAAATGTAAATTATTGTACTTCTAGGATATATGCGTATAGTAAATTCTTGAGTTCAAATGGAGGTGGATCAAAGCATAGGGGGGCAATGGCCCCTACCAAGCACCCCCAAATCCCCACTAACTTTCACCTCTTAGTTTCAACACAGGTCTTGCGTACCGCCGCCATTGATGAATCATCGTCATTCTCGATATCTTTTCATAAAACTATGATTTCTACTCTATCATGCACGGAGGGCACCATGATGAGAGGGCTTCCCCATGGATCTGTCACCCGCCACTGCAGCGTGCGGTAAGTGGTTATCTTTTTTTTTTTGAGCTGGTAAGTGGTTATCTTGCATAGATCTAACTGGTTATCGAAAGTTGAGCTATCCTGCATAGAGCTCACTGGTTATCTTCAATGAAGGAGGACGGGTATCGTCAGCGGCTATTGACGGGCTGGTTGTGGGATTGTTTGGCGGCGTGCTTAATTGGTGGCCCTTGAGTGAGTCGCCTAGGAGGAGAAAGCATGAGGGAGACGCTTCAGTCCGGTGCGGTGGTGCGGCAGGGGGTTTTAAAGCTTGTTGAAATATACATTGGCTTTTTGACTTGCAATGGATCGTAATGGTTGCTTACTACGCTAAAAGTGCTTGCTACGCTCTCTTTTTCCTTTTGTGATGCTGAATGCATTACAGCAATGGAGTATACTCCTCGTTGCAATAAATTGGTTCTTGCGCCAGGTGAAGGGGAAGACTGAAGGGTAGCACTCGCACTCGCGTCAAGCGGGAACCGTGAGTGACGGACCATACAACACTCCACGTAGTGTCGTCCTGTTCATCGAAAGTTCGGGCCCGACCAGCTGTCGGCGTTAGAACTGGCACGTACGACTCCGCGACAGTCCTACCCTGCTCACGCTGAAAATCGGCCACGAGAGAGCTTGTCTTCGGCAGTGCAGGCTGCAGCTCGGTGCACCGTGCACGCACCGACCTCGCGGGGCCAAGGAATCGAGCAAACCAACCGCACGAGGACGCGCACCCGTTCCTCCCGCCGCACGCGGCACAGAAGCAGGGCCCCGCGGCTAAGCCCGCCGCGCCACGAGGACGCCAAGACGCGGCAGTCCTTCGTGCGGGCGCTTGCCGGGACCCGGCCGGCGACGGGTGATGTGAAGGGCGTACGTCCTTGTTGGCTCGCAACAAATAATTGGCGTGTTTACTTAGCACGAGGACCGCACGGCGGCACGAGCCACGTAGTTAGCTAAGCTCGTCTGGTTCGGGCGTCCTTCCTATACATGGTGCGGCCTTCCACAGCTAAGCCCGCCGCGCCACGAGGACGCCAAGACGCGGCAGTCCTTCGTGCGGGCGCTTGCCGGGACCCGGCCGGCGACGGGTGATGTGAAGGGCGTACGTCCTTGTTGGCTCGCAACAAATAATTGGCGTGTTTACTTAGCACGAGGACCGCACGGCGGGACGAGCCACGTAGTTAGCTAAGCTCGTCTGGTTCGGGCGTCCTTCGTATACATGGTGCGGCCTTCCACAACCGGTGAAAGAGACGGTGGTCTGGGGAGATTGTGTGCGGGAATGCAAGGAAAGGGAAAGACAAGTAGAACTGTTTCGTCACGACCGGCACCGTGCCCCAACCCGTCGCTCTTCTCACGGCCGGCCCGGCTTCCGGCCGTGGTCCAGGTTACCGGCCGTTTCGACGCCGCTTTCCGGCGCGCGGCGTTCACGTGTGCGGCTACTGCTCACACGGGCCGGTCCAGTAGCAGCAGCGCCCGGTGGTTAGCCGGGCCGACGAGATCGATTACTGTTGCACGGTCACCTCACGGTGGAATTGCGTGCGGCATTGGCCCGAGGCTGTGGTGGGGCAGTGGGGCTAAAGCTACAGCGAGCCGAGTAGTTAACACGGACGGGTCGGTTCGGGGAGACGCCTAGAACAGGATAAAGGCGTGTGGCGTCTCGTTATGGCACGTTCGAGGTTGCCCTGCCAAGTGCGAAAGAGGTAACACTGTGGCCCGCGCTACAGTAGCCTACGACGCACCCGTGGGCGACGGAATTTCGCACTGGTCCAGCGTTCTGGAAGGCCACACGAGGCATCTTTGCTCGTTTGACTTTGTTAGGCACTGTACGTACCAACTACCGAAAGCGTCGACGAGCGCATCAAGTTTTTACACGTCTACTGTGGATAATTAACCCGATCTAGACTCAAACGATCGTGTTTCAGTCTATTCTTGCTGTTGGGGCACTCGATTGCAGCCAGGACTATCTCGTTCGAAACTTCGAATCGTGAGCAGACACATGGACGTGGGCACCGAGGAAGAGGATTCGTCCGGAACCACTACTGAATGTACGTACGACGACTTAATGGGCCTTTCAATAACTGGACCAATCAGGCCGTCCCACTTCACATTTTACACGCGCTTACGAAAGGAGGAGAAGAATCCGATCGGAACATCGACCTTTTCGCCAGAAATGGGCTCAAAAGAGGGGACACCGGACGGCACGCAGCTATAAGCTTCGAGAGTTTTCCCCAGGAGTGCTCCTAGGGTTCTTGCTACTCCCGCTGAATCTTAGCGTGAGTTTCTCCCATTTCTCTCCCATCTAATCGGCTCTGTGTATGCTCCAATCTCCCATTGCGATTCGGGCTGGTTAAAGGACAAACATTGGGTTTGTTTCTCAGCCTTGGTTGCAAATTTGGGAGCTTCTGAGAGCAGTCCGGTGACCGATTCAAATTGGAGAGATGACTGATTCCAATTCGGAATTGCAATCTGAAAGGAAGAAGAAGTGTGATTTGGATGATCTGCTGCAACAGTTAAAAATCCGAGAGGATGAAGGCCAACAAATTGTTCTGGAAGAGGACCTAGAGGAGTTGAAAGCAGAGGCGCGATGGACAGCATTGGCGAAGGTTAATTCCGCAAAAACCTTTAGTCATGCTGCGTTCTTAGCTCATATGAAATATGCATGGAGTTTGGCAAAGGATATTAGCTTCAAGGCTATAGAGGAGAATCTCTTTGTGTTTAAGTTTTCATGCTCGTATAACTTCGTATAATG
>LAPY01002724.1:61471-73168 GCA_000970635.1 Eragrostis tef
GGGAGCCGGCGTGGGAGGGCCCCGCGGACGAGGATGTTGGCGCCGACGATGAAGCCGATGGCGATGGGCGCGATGGTGCCGAGGGAGCCCTTCTTGGGGTCGGCGGCGGTGGCGTACACGGTGTACACGAGCGCGAAGGTGATCACGATCTCCATCACCACGCCCTCGATCTCGCTGATCCCGGAGACGCCGTGCGTCGGGATGGCCTGCATTCGATCAAAAGGCAGCAGCTAAGTACACACACTTTTTGTAACGTGGTAACACAGTTGATGTGCAGTACATAGCTGGTGGTGATGTTAGCGTACGGACCTGGCCGTGGGTGACGAACTGCAGGAGCAGGCACGCGACGGACGCGCCGAGCAGCTGGGCGACCCAGTAGAAGATGCCGGTGAGGATGGTGATGTGGCCGCCGACGGCGAGGCCGAAGGTGACGGCGGGGTTCAGGTGCCCGCCGGAGACGTTGGCGGCCATGGAGACACCCACGAAGAGCGCGAACGCGTGGGCGATCGCGATGGCCACTAGGCCGGCAGGGTCCAGCGCGGCACCCTTGGTCAGTTGCCCTGCACGAGACGAATCTTCAGTCAACACTGCGAACTGACAGAAAGTGATGCGAGAGACGCCTGATGAAAATGGTCGAAGCTAGCTCACCGTAGGCAATGGCGGACCCGACGCCGGCGAACACGAAGAGGAGGGTGGCGATGAACTCGGCGACATAGGCCTTGATGGACGCGGCGCTGAAAGAGTCGCCGACGCTTCCAAATGCAAGCTTCACCATCTTTTCCTTGCTTCTCGTTTCTCTGACAGTAGCAGAGGAGGAGCCTTTAGGCTGAAATTCAGAGAAGCTTTTAGCTTAGTGAAGTGGTGTGGTGAGTTCCTTCTGCTTAGTCTCCTTAAATACTCGTGATAAGGCGCTGATGACCTGGCGCCCTGCCTCAAATGCGCATTACAATATTTTGGGCGGTGCGAAACGATCACCACAAGATTGATAATGTAGACTTTGATCATGTTTTGTGGCTGATACTGGCCGGCCAACCGCCCTATTTCGCTAAAATTTGTACTAATCGTGATTGTTTAACACGAACCACGTTAGGATACACCACAAGACAGTGAGGAGAAAGAAGACCTTGGAGCATATGTTATCTCATCTCCAATTTTAAAAATATCATTTGTGGTGCATTTCGAAGGCTGAACTGTTATGTATGATGAATGCATTTTATTTCTACCTCCTGCATCTGATGGTACTATGGGAGTACGTGAAATAATTCATATTTTTGAATGTTCAAAATAAAAACTATACAGTGATGTTCCTATTTTCGTACTGTAAAAGAATAGCGCAGTTCTTGTTCTACTTTCTTGAAAAATAAAAAACTCTCTGTTGCAAGTAGTATAGGAGCTGGTTGTCCTGAAGAAAAGTGCACTTTTTTCAGACACTATCTGCAGGTAAGAAATTAGCTAGATTGACATTGTAACAGCTCTCGCCTTCAGGAATCTAAACCTCAGAACCTATTGTATTCTGTGGTCATATAGCATTCATGTTAAAGATGACATAAAGTGCAGTTTAGAGAGTGGTCGGTTTAGAGATTGTGACAGGGATCCAATAAACACCCTCTCCATTTGGAGTAGTTGATGCAAACACGATTACTATATGAAGCTTGTGGCTGGTACAGCAATTGAAAATTGCAAGTTGCCAGGGTATGACAGGGCTGCTATGAGTGGCAATGACTTCATTAGACAACGAAGATGATGTGGCCAAAGGATATATGCTATATCCTCTGTGGTTGTTCATGTAAGAGTTTTGTGGAATTCACTTTTGCATATAAAACTATTGCGCTCTCTGAACCAGACAAAACGTTATGGACCAGTGTTCTGTGATTGGGTATATTCCTGAACTTTATCTGAAATAATCATGGAGTTCTTAAGAAAACATTGCAAATCGCTGTTGATGAGTTGGGGGCACAGTTAGATCATTCGTAAATATGTAAATATAATACTGCACTTCATTGAACATCACTGTTTATTGAAGTGGAATGTGTTATGTCAGCTAAGCGAATAGTCTCACGTAAATTTCAGCTCAGGGGAAAGGATGAATAATTATGTATTGTATACTAAGTGAGCTTTATAAAAAATATATATTTCATACTTCATAGCATCTATGTTTTCTCCCAGTTTTGTCAACTGTGCTGAAGTCTGAAAAATCAGTCCTGGACGAAAATAATCTATATTCAGCATATTTCAGTTAGGTCATAACAATTTCGAGATGAAAGAAATTCAGTATTACCACTATGATGATACAGTCGACATATTAACTTCTGAAAAGATCATTCGTTTTAGAATCATAGCCCACAATTATAGGAGGAATTCTGTTCAGCACTAAAAATCACTTTAACGATGTCATTGCTTTGCTAGAATCAGTTCATTTCCCTGTTTTTCTGGAAAGGGTTCACATTAATTTCAGTCATGACAAATCTTATCAGTTTTTCATACTAATTAATCACATGAGCAATTTTTTTAAAAGAAAGCTTGAATGCTAATCACAGACCTGAACTTCAAGTGAAGTGGGTCGCACTTTTGGCAATGGCCAGCGGTTGGTGCCCTGTCCTGTTCTTTTCATTATTCAAACTTCATAATTATGTTGTATCCAAGGTCTAACCATGTCCTAATGGTTCTTTATCTTATCTGATTAGGCATATAATTGAGCAAAATACAGCGCATCAGGGACTAGGGAATGATCTTGTTTTTTGTGTGTGTATTTTCACATACACATCCGCATAAACAGCCAAACTGCGGCATTGCTAATGCGGCCCCAGCTCTAGGTACACGTTCAGTAATAAGTTCTTTTTTTCACTGGTCAAAGCATGCTCTTTTTCTGAATCTGTCCAGACATTTCTTTCTCAAGGACATAAGTCATGAATCAAGCACCTTCATTGAATATCCCTTGCTGTTATTGGGCAGTTCTGCAGAATAAATTTAGTTGACAAATCTTGAGCACGTCACATTGCATCAACGTTAATCCTTTTGGCCGTGAAATAAGGATATACTTGCCTTTCGATTGATGAGAAATTTATGCCAAACTTTAAATCAAGAAGCTCCATTTCTTCCAGAAATCAGCATGGAATTGGAATCTGAGCCTTAGACCTCCAGTTAACCAAAGGAAGGTATCATGGTATGGCCTACTTGCTGCTACTTATATGAGCCAACCGAAGTTAAACGGGCCGAATTCATCAACGCCATACACAGTAACGAAAGTTCACCATGCTGTCTAATTCCCTGCTCCAGAGGCTGGTAAAATGGTGCCCGTGGCTGCTCAGGGATGAGCCGAAGCAACCTGTCAATGTCCTCGTCACCGGTGCCGCGGGTATGTTTAAATTCAGAATTCACAAAGCTGAACCCAGTATTGAAACAAACCAATTTAATCTGCAAAGTAGTATATGTTACACTGATCAAGACTGGAAAGAGCGTAATGCCACTGAACGATCTGGGCCGTGCAGGGCAGATAGGGTACGCCATAGTCGCGATGATCGCGAGGGGCCTGATGCTGGGGCCGGACCAGCCGGTGGTTCTCCACATGCTGGACCTCCCGCGCATGGCGGACGCCCTGAACGGCGTCAAGATGGAGCTGATCGACGCTGCGTTGCCTCTTCTCCGAGGTCTGCAAAGCCCCGCACGCAGCTCTGAGCAGGTTCCGTTGCTGCCTGTTTCAGAACATCGTGTCAAATGACAGTGTACTTGCTGCAGGTGTCGTGGCGACGAGCGACGAGGCCAAAGCCTTCAAAGGCGTCAACTTCGCCGTCCTGATCGGTGGATGGCCGAGGAAAGAAGGGATGGAGAGGAAAGACCTAATCGCGAAGAACGTCACAATCTACAGGGCCCAGGCGTCCGCTCTGCAGCAACATGCTGCCCCAAACTGCAAGGTAACGCGTGAACGCGATGCACGAAAATGCATAGAAAAGGGCAGAATTGTCATTTCTCAAACTCCGCAGGTTCTAGTGGTGGCGAACCCGGCCAACACGAACGCGCTCGTGCTCAAGGAGTTCGCGCCTGCGATCCCTGCCAAGAACATCACCTGCCTGACGCGTCTCGACCACAACCGCGCCCTCGGCCAGATCTCCAAGAAGCTGGGCGTGCACGTCGGCGACGTCAAGAACACCGTCGTGTGGGGGAATCACTCCTCGACGCAGTTCCCTGACGCTAGCCACGCCACCGTCAAGACCGAGCAGGGAGCAGAGAAGCCCGTCAGGGAGCTCGTCTCCGACAAGACATGGTAATCCGTCGCATCTTGGGAGCCTAAAGCTAAAGCATCTATGCAACGGGATCACTGGTCATGGTGATCGCAGGCTGAGGGAGGAGTTCGTCAGCATCGTGCAGCAGCGCGGCGCGGCGGTGATCAAGTTGCGGAAGCAGTCGAGCTCGCTGTCCGCTGCCAGCGCGGCTTGCGACCACATGAGGGACTGGGTCCTTGGCACCCCAAAGGTCCGTGGCCTTCTCATCCTACCTAGCTAGCAGTATCTCTTAAAACTCTGAATTCGTCTGTGAAAGTGTAGCGTTATGCTCTGCAGGGTACGTGGGTGTCCATGGGCGTGTACTCTGATGGGAGCTACGGCGTCCCGGAGGGCATCTTCTACTCGTTCCCGGTGACGTGCGACAAGGGAGAGTGGTCTATCGTGCAGGGTGAGTTCTTATCGTTTTGCATTGCAAGTCGACAGCACCATAGCGCTTCCGTTCTTGACGCGATCTGTTTCGCATTCCAGGTCTTCAGGTTGATGACTTCGCACGCTCCAAGATGGAGCTCTCGGCCAAGGAACTTGAGGAAGAGAAGGCCATTGCTGACGAACTCGGCCAGATCTCCAAGAAGCTGGGCGTGCACGTCGGCGACGTCAAGAACACCGTCGTGTGGGGGAATCACTCCTCGACGCAGTTCCCTGACGCTAGCCACGCCACCGTCAAGACCGAGCAGGGAGCAGAGAAGCCCGTCAGGGAGCTCGTCTCCGACAAGACATGGTAATCCGTCGCATCTTGGGAGCCTAAAGCTAAAGCATCTATGCAACGGGATCACTGGTCATGGTGATCGCAGGCTGAGGGAGGAGTTCGTCAGCATCGTGCAGCAGCGCGGCGCGGCGGTGATCAAGTTGCGGAAGCAGTCGAGCTCGCTGTCCGCTGCCAGCGCGGCTTGCGACCACATGAGGGACTGGGTCCTTGGCACCCCAAAGGTCCGTGGCCTTCTCATCCTACCTAGCTAGCAGTATCTCTTAAAACTCTGAATTCGTCTGTGAAAGTGTAGCGTTATGCTCTGCAGGGTACGTGGGTGTCCATGGGCGTGTACTCTGATGGGAGCTACGGCGTCCCGGAGGGCATCTTCTACTCGTTCCCGGTGACGTGCGACAAGGGAGAGTGGTCTATCGTGCAGGGTGAGTTCTTATCGTTTTGCATTGCAAGTCGACAGCACCATAGCGCTTCCGTTCTTGACGCGATCTGTTTCGCATTCCAGGTCTTCAGGTTGATGACTTCGCACGCTCCAAGATGGAGCTCTCGGCCAAGGAACTAGAGGAAGAGAAGGCCATTGCTGACGAACTTGTCAGCATCGAAAGAGATCATTAAGAGCAGTTTTGCACGCAGACTGCAAACAGAAACTGTTTAGAGCTTCGAACGGACCGTGAATAAGCAGACAACAAAGAAATGTTGCATAACCTCCACCTGTTGCTTTAATAGAGCATAATTGCTTTTATGTGTTGGTAAATTACACGATCACGAGACAGGGAAGAGGAAAAACCTGGCGTGACAATGGTTATATAATTCAGTGATAAGAGCACAGTGCAGTTATCTTTCAAAGTGAACAAATTGATCACAAAAATTACAGCGCACAACGAAACTGTCCGAAGGCTTTACTTGGACAGAAAATCAATAAACAGAAGGGCACCGTGTCCAAAATAATCAGTCATGTACAAACTTCAATTTACAGGCACTGTACATCTCAAGCTGGAAACTCTCCTTCCTGTTGTAGTTTAACTAGTTTAACAGCTAATTTAACTAACCGGAGCTGCAACATATGAACAATGCCAACATGCCCATCACTTCGATGGCCAAATAGTTTCTTCCAATAAGCATCGCGTATCCCAATCATAAATAATCCCAACATCTTTCCTTCTGAGCATTTGTCCATGCCTCACTAATGACTTCAGTTCACGTCGTGACCGATGTGTTCCCAGGTTTTCTTACACAGATGCAAGATGATGGAAATTCATGAAAATCATACTGTCTTGGTGTGATATCATCTGGTTCTCCCATAAGACCCCTCTGGACTTTCTTTACCTTCCGACAAAACATATCCCAGCCCATCTCGTTGCGTTTCTGAAACAGTACATTGAGTTTCTTTGCATTTGGGCGAATAGTTCTCTTGTGGCCCATGTATCGCCTGCAGATTTAGTAGTGGATGGAAGAATAAAAACTTAGCGTATATAAAAAAGAAGAAGAAAAAGAAACGAGCATGAATAAACTATCAGCAAGATCTTTGGTGAGAAAACATAAGAAATAATTGGATAAACATTAGAGAGCTAAAAATAAGAATATCACAGGTGTGCATTGACCATCAACACATCTTGCATTCCATTGTATTCTGAAGATGTATAATATATAATATCTGCAAAGAAGGGTCCATACCTTCGGCCAGCCAAGACCTTGGCCATGTTTCCATTATTATTTGTAACAAAGACATCACTCTCATCACATACGATGAAGTCAATTGCAGACAGCCGCGATGAAAAAGGAAGTGTCCAAAATAATCAGTCATGTACAAACTTCAATTTACAGGCACTGTACATCTCAAGCTGGAAACTCTCCTTCCTGTTGTAGTTTAACTAGTTTAACAGCTAATTTAACTAACCGGAGCTGCAACATATGAACAATGCCAACATGCCCATCACTTCGATGGCCAAATAGTTTCTTCCAATAAGCATCGCGTATCCCAATCATAAATAATCCCAACATCTTTCCTTCTGAGCATTTGTCCATGCCTCACTAATGACTTCAGTTCACGTCGTGACCGATGTGTTCCCAGGTTTTCTTACACAGATGCAAGATGATGGAAATTCATGAAAATCATACTGTCTTGGTGTGATATCATCTGGTTCTCCCATAAGACCCCTCTGGACTTTCTTTACCTTCCGACAAAACATATCCCAGCCCATCTCGTTGCGTTTCTGAAACAGTACATTGAGTTTCTTTGCATTTGGGCGAATAGTTCTCTTGTGGCCCATGTATCGCCTGCAGATTTAGTAGTGGATGGAAGAATAAAAACTTAGCGTATATAAAAAAGAAGAAGAAAAAGAAACGAGCATGAATAAACTATCAGCAAGATCTTTGGTGAGAAAACATAAGAAATAATTGGATAAACATTAGAGAGCTAAAAATAAGAATATCACAGGTGTGCATTGACCATCAACACATCTTGCATTCCATTGTATTCTGAAGATGTATAATATATAATATCTGCAAAGAAGGGTCCATACCTTCGGCCAGCCAAGACCTTGGCCATGTTTCCATTATTATTTGTAACAAAGACATCACTCTCATCACATACGATGAAGTCGATTGCAGACAGCCGCGATGAAAAAGGAAGGAACGGTTTCAAATCCTCGACAGCAAGCATCTCCTTAGTGTAGAAATTTGGAAAGAGTTCCTTGAGAGGCTTGAGAGTTTCCTCTCCGCCATATATTTCTCCAGAAGCGACATACAGGTACGTGTCGTTTCCAAAACCCAGAGCTCGGAGCATCAAGCCAACTTCATGAGGAGTCAATGGACATTTTCCCCTACTGCGCTCATCCTCAGCACTCAACTCCTGTTAGGAATCGAATGCAATAATTGGTATCAGTCAATCAAAAATGATCATATGGACATCAGTATTAACTATGGTCACCATATCAGTTATCACATCTTTTGTAAGTGCACGAGAAAGATGAAAAATAGAACAAATACTTCGTACATAGAGAAGCATACAACAGGGAGATCTCACCAAGTTTCAAGAGTCTTACCGGTAATGTATCCCATCGCTTCCTGATTTCACCTAATTCTTTTCTTTCCTTTTCACCACCACCATAGTAGCAGCCGGAAAATGCAAGCATGTCAGGTTCAAACCTGATGAGTAAAACAAAACAGATATTAGGTAAATGTTTATTTTCTGGTGTCAATCCTCATAAATTTCGTTCTCAATAGGAGTACATTGTACCTCAAGTGAATAGCAACATATCTAGAACTCATGCGCTTCAACTTTTGTACAAGCTTCTGACCCATAGCTTGTATGGAATTCGTAAACCTCAATGCATGATAATTTACTCGGCAACGTAACTTTTGCAAATCTTCATCAAGCTCACTAGTGAGCCTATAATCAAATTTTGTTAATTGTAACACCTGCAGGAATGCAAAACTTTTGGATTAAAAAGGAAAGTAGAGCCACAATTTTATTTTTAAGAACAGTTCAGGTTTGTTAACAGGATTCAGAGCTGGCATATCAATTTCCGATCAACAAACATATTAAAGAACCGTCTGAAAAAAAAAATCAGAATGCATTCTTATATCAAGACTCATGGGTCAACCATGCAACAAGTAAATGTCCAGATTATCACTCATCTAACATGAATGGACTAACTAATAACCAGCAAGATGAATAAATCATATTCTCTACACCCAGGTAAGGTTGCAAATCAACAGCAAACTAACAAAGGAACAAGCAGTACACAAGTGACCAATATCAAGACAAATATGCAACATATGCTACAGACTGTTATGCTGGTTGTAGGTTACTTACTCGCCTTCGCATGAGTATCGGCAAAACTTCACTCGTGTAAAAATCAGGCATGGATTTTCTAGGTGCGCGCATGGTCCATGGAAGCTTATCCATTGACATCATCACCTCATACGGAATCCTTTTAACAATACTTACATCCCTTGATAGGTACGAAATGAACCAGTCCACATCAAAAATATCAGAGAAGTCACTGCATATAATACATACAGTTTCAAGTGAAGTCAGCTTGTCAGGGGCAATGAATATTAGACAATGTCCTAGGGAGGACTCAGGTTTTCAACTCACCTTTCGTCCTTCCAGAATGAGTGGTGGTCTAACTGAGGTACAACAAGTGTGGCATTTAAAATCCAGGCAACAACAACGGCATCTGTTATCTGCAAACTGAATATGGTAGTGGTAACACAAGGGATGACAAAAAGAAAGCAGCAGAAAGTCAGACAACAGTGTTACCCCTATGCGCTGCTGATTAAGCCCCCCACTGGTAGCAATCAACAAATACCCAGTAGAATTGTTTTCTGGCACAGCAGCTGAAAGATGGACATAAAAAATCAGAGTGTTACAATCTTTCTATCATCCTCCCACAGTTGTTGAAAAATAAGAAAAACTGATTAATCAAACTAACATCTGAAATTCGTGCTCCTCTCACTGCATCCGTGGTACAAGCCGGAATACTTTGATTTCCAGATATCGATGGGTTCGTTGTTTCTGAACTGCACATTGACAGAATTATAAATAGATATGCATTGCAAATGGAGACATAACTAACACGCAGATAGCCACGTCACGTGAACTATTAATACAATGCCAAAATGATCCATCAAAACTGCTTATGGAACCCCAATCAGAATTTTCGCTTGAGTTTAGCACGACAGATTTGTAAATCAATATGCATTGCAAATGGAGACATAACTAACACGTTCGATAGATACGTGAAACACTAATGCTAAGTTGCAAGAGACGATCCATCAAAACAGCTTACGGCACACCAATCAAATTTTCGCTTAGGTTTAGCAGTACTGCAGTAAATAATTGAACCTCCTCTACTCAGTTCCCTTTCAATTTGTTCCTAACGATGTGACAGGTGCAATCGTCCGGCACGCAAAAAGACAGGCGAGGTTTTTTCATTCATGTCACACTTGATGTGAAGAAGAATCTTTCCCCTCAACTCCACCGATTTGCATCCAACAATTTACCTGCTTGGATCGCCACCGGCTCCGGATCCGCGACCAGTCGGCGTCGGTGACCACGTGCCCCGTGAACAAGGACACGAACCCTAGAACGAACAGGGCCGTTCCCAGGAACACCGGAGAAGGCGGCGCCCTCCGCGCCGGCCTCGGCGGGGCAGCACCGCCACCGCCACCACCGCCGCCAAAGGAGTAGTGCGGCTTCGCTGCGGCGTCAGGCTTTCTCCCCATGCCGCGCCTGACCAGATTGTTCTGCCAGACCACCAATTGCCTGCATTCACTGCCCTCCTCAACGGTCGCCGACGCTGGATTGCGAGCCGCAGCGCTAGATCGTGGAGGAGCCCCGGATTGGTGGTGCGCCCATGGCGACAGGTGCGCGAGCTGGAACGGGGACGAGGTGGGGAGAGTGCTGGAGTGTGGGAGTGTGACTGTGACTGTCACAAACCGTATGTGGGCTGGGTGTGTTGGAGGGCCTTGAATTACTTTACAAAGCGTGCTTCGGCCCGGCCTTCTCGTCTGATCCTGGGCCAGCCCGTGGAATTCGGCCCGCACCAACACCCCTGGACCGGAAAGGTTCGCATACACCACAGACGCCGGAGTTTCAGGTAGTCTAAACATTTGCAGAACCTTTCCCGGTTAATTTTACAGACGCATTTTCAAGTTTCGGCCACCAGCATCTCACCTCGAAAGCAAGTTGCATCTTTTCTCTACAGAACCAACCCTTTGCAAGTTGCCCCGCAGTACGGTACGCGACCCTGTTCCGAGCATCGACGGCATTCATGTCACCCTGCCATGGCTGCGGCCTAACAGACCATCAGGACAACCGTGTCGAGGCAATGCGCGTAGCGGCACCGAGGTACTGGCCAAATAAAACAGGCTCAAACTAAACCTAAAACGAACAGCTCCGTCATCCCAAAAGACAGCGGCAATCATCCAAAACCGCCAGCCCACGCATGTCAGCTGCCATTGAAGCGAGAGTGGGTACGATCGTACTCCTACGTGTCAGCCAGTGGCACTAGTACAGCACACGAGCGCGACTTGCCAAGCAAAGCGTACCACGCCCTCGTAGTACAGAGCTGCGGGTACACGTACACCAGGGCCAGCAGCGTCGCAGGGAATTGCGCAGGAAGCAGCCAAAATAGGGGTATCCGTACGATGTATCTCCTCCCCGACGCCCAACACGGGGATCCCATTTCCCCCAAAGCGCAGACATACCCCCCGTTCCCCAGCCAATGGGACGACTGGACCGGACCGCGCTGTAGCTGACACTGACGACTGGACCGTGCCGTACGGGCCCGGCCAGCCAGGACGCTGCGCGCGTGTACGGCCCGGCCTGCCGCGCACAGGATTTTGCACCGCTGGTTTATCCCGTGTGCTACGTCATGGCAGGTGGGCCGTCAAGAGACGATGGCCTACCAGACAGTGGGGTTTGAGGGTTATGGGTTCGGTGCGTGGCGCGCGAAATCTTTGGTGGCGTCCAGTTCCGGATATGGGATCGATCCCGCAAGTGGCAGACGCGCCTCCATTCTAACCGTTGCCATCTATAGTTGTCTGTCAATGACATGTGGGTCTCCTGGGGAACGGGTCCTACATGTCAGTTTTACACGCGTTTGTGGAGAGCTTCGTTATCGCGTAGGGGAAGGACGGGGGCGTATAGTCACCCACAGCGCGCAGCCTTTAAAGCCGTGGCAGCCCGGCGGCGGGTCCCCCCCCCCC
>LAPY01002725.1:14390-31520 GCA_000970635.1 Eragrostis tef
CGTGCGCCCGCTGCCGCCGCCACAGCAGCAGCCGCGGGATAGGTACGGACGAAATGATTGCTGGACCTCGGTGTGCGCCGCCGTTACGGCGAATGGCTAGGGTTTTGGGCTTTGTGCGTTTGGCGTCGGTTCGGACCGATTGGTTCGGTTGCCGCGTACTTGCTGCTCGCTGGGCTGTGAGCTTTGGGTTTCGAACGATTCGTATTGGTTGATGGTAATGGGGATCCGATCGATTTGTGCTCGTTTAGTCTCGCCTGGTTAGTTTCGTGTCCATTTAATGGGTAATGATATGCCGTACTATGTGACATGTATTTTTATTGTGCATTTGGAACTTAACTCACTCCATCATAAGTTGTGATTAGCCCCAAAGTGTATTAGATTGTCATTTCTTTAGTTTACTTTGTGCTAAATGTACCTTGATTTCAGAGTAAGATTTGCATTACTGATGCCTTAGTTATCTCGGTTTATGTTTATCATTGGTCAGCTATAGTTTTGTTTGCTGATTTTCATCTCTGATTTGCCATTTCAATGGACCAGATCAAGCAGTTGATTAGAATATGGAAACAAATTGTCTTGCTATTGCACTTTGGTTTGTTACCGTAATGATGCTCGTTTTGCCCTCTCCTTTTTGTTTTTTTGGCAGAAATCAAGATGCTTCCCAGGTTAGACATGTGGATGAGAAAGCATCACCTTTTAGAAATCAAGTTCCTTCAAATGGGCAGCACAGTGTATTGTCCTCAGGACTTTGCAATGGTAACAACAACAGAGTAAACCTATTTTCAGAAAAAGGTTCTGGTATGGCATCCTTCCATGAGCCCCCAAAGAACTCATTGAGGTCTTCCAAAGATGAATTTGTCAGAGCAAGCACACTGTTCCCAGAACTCAGCTCAGATTATACTCCTCTTCAGGAGCATCCGAAGAAGCTATCATCAGAGTCTCCTAACGGTCGGTGCATTCGGGCTACTTCTTTATTTGAAGAATTTGATGTACAAACTCCTTCTCAGAAACCTGCAAAGAGGATTTTCCTGGGGCCTTCTCATGCATATACACCTTTAACAGACTGTGGTTCAGGTCAAACTCTTTCACAGATGTCATCAAAGAAGTTCTCATTGAGTTCTGCTAATGGTGAATATGCTAGAGAAGCGGCAACCTTTGGGCTAGATTCAAATGGTACTCCTACAGAGCAACCTTCAAAGAAGCTACCCTCACAGCATTCAGATCCTTTGTACATCAAACCAACCAATTTGTTTGCCGAACTTGATTCAAATCAAACCCCATCGCAGAACCACTCAAACAGTTTCTCCCCGGAGCTTATGAACGGTAAACATATTGGAGTACCTGCTACAATATTTCCTGAACTTGATTCTAGTCCTTTTAAACCAGAAACTCCGGCAATGGGAGCAGCCATTCCTCGCTTGAAGCGAGTTCGAGAAGAACAAAGTGCGACTCCTTTGTGGGTCCTGAACAAGATGAAACCAGCACATCGTTCTCCTTTTGAGAAGCAACTTCATGATGAAATGGCTGAGAGCGTACATAGGAAGTTTGAGTGGCTAAATCCGTCAAATATTAGGGATGCAAATAGAAGGCGCCCAAATGATCCACTTTATGACAAGAGTACTCTTTTTATTCCACCTGATGCACTGAGAAAGATGTCAACTTCCCAAAAGCAATACTGGAATATTAAGTGCAGATACATGGACGTTGTCCTATTTTTCAAAGTGGTAAGATTCATCATTGACGATTCATCTGATGACATACAAAATACTCTACTGTATTCTCACATGAGAGATTATTCCTGTTGTAACCAATTAAGCACATAGCTCGGGGTCTTGTTGAGCCATTGTCTGATCCTATGCGTTGGCAACTTCCCGTTTACTGGTCACAAGTTTTAGCTGTCTACTCTATGCATATTGCATGTTCTAGATGCCCACTTCAAACTAGACATTAATAACTGTTATTTGACAGCGTGTTTATTTCTCAGAAGCTTTGTGTAAGCTTCATTTTATTCTTACTCTCAGACAGCTCCACACATTTTCAGTTTCTGCACCCCCTTTCAAAATTCACCACAGTTTCGGCACTAGAGATCATTAACGTACTTAACTGATGTCTATCTTATCACTAGGGAAAGTTTTATGAGCTCTATGAGATTGATGCTGAGATTGGCCAAAAGGAACTGGACTGGAAAATGACTGTTAGTGGGGTGGGCAAGTGCCGACAGGTATGCTGTGCCCTTTTGCTTATCGTTAAATGCTTGTTGTGTTGCAGTTGAATTCTAACTACTGAATTGCAACTCACAGTTTGTCATAAAGTATATCACACATTGGATTACTTGTGCCTTTTATTTTTTTTAGCCTACCATGAAACTGGTCCTTTCTTCTTTGTCTCAGCTACCACCGACTCTAGGTGTGTGTGTTGGGTGGATGTGCCACTTGTCCTCACACTGCAGAGGTAGTGGGAGGCAATCGGGTAGCCTAGGCCGGGGCTTGATAGGGGTGCAGGAGATGAGAGGTGACTGACTGTGTGATGTTAACGCAAGGCCGGAGAATCTCCCTGACACGAATTGGCTAGTGGGGGTGCATGTGAACCAGGCTCTTGGAATAGCAATTCAACATTTTATCTTGTTCACTGCCACCTTGAGTTTAAATTCTGGCCACCTTGTGGCATTCATAACTCACTGGCCTGCTATAATAGCCTTTCTTGTGTTATGCCATCTCTTTTTATCATGATTATACATAATGGTACACAACATTAACTTTTTCATTACATGTGAAGGTTGGCATTTCAGAAAGTGGTATAGATGATGCTGTTGATAAACTTGTAGCTCGGGGGTAAGCATCTTTTTCCAGTTTTGCGTTGTTAATTATGGAATGCCGCGGTTCATCTGGTCCATGCTTTATCTTGTTCCAGCCAAAAAGTCATGACATAATCTTGACCATCAGCATAATAAATGCTAGTTGTTAAGGTTGGTAATAGCAGGTCAACGTTCCTTTAATCTTATGAATATGATTATATGAGGGGTGCTGTTGCAAAATTGATTCCTCATTCTCATGTTAGCGCTGTTAGTTTCCAGAATGTTAAATTCGTTCATTATTTTTTACGAGACAGATAATATCCCTTTGATTCATATAATTTGTTCCATTTAATACGTCTGCTAGATTTTACTATGCCGTGAGGGAATACTTAAGTTTGGCATTTCCTTCCAGGTATAAAGTTGGAAGAATAGAACAGATGGAATCTGCAGACCAGGCCAAAGCTAGAGGATCAAATTCAGTAAGCTAGCAGCAGAAGCACACTATTGCTGCAGTTGGCATGCCTACCTTTTAATAATCCACCTTTCCACACTTGCTTATTTATCTTTATTATTCCGGATTATTTGATGAAAAAAAGATCCCTCGTTTGAATGTGCATATTGCATCACCTTTTTATTCTTGATGAGATGGAATCCTCTATTTTGCCTTAAACACGGTCCTGGCTCTCTGGTTGCAATTAGTACCTACATCATGTGCTACATGATTATTGAATCTTTCGCTCTTTGATAGTTGAAGTGCACTGTCATTTTTTTTCCTAACAGGTTACAGTAGCCGTTTCGTTTAACATTTTTTAAAACTTTTGCAAGGTTATTGAAAGAAAGTTAGTCAATGTATCCACACCGTCAACTGCGGCTGATAGCAATATCGGGCCTGATGCCATTCACCTTCTTGCATTGAAAGAGGTTTGCTTCAATTAACAAAGCACTGTAATGTATTTGGGCCTTAATGCTTTGGTGGAACACTTTGGAAGTTAAGCTGATTAAATTGAACGTATATCTGCAATAGCACCGACAAACCCGTCTCATGATACAAATACCATTATTTCTCAAAAATCAAAGGAGAAAATTAGTTGTTTGAACACATAGTGATGCAATAAATCTGCTGATAAATTTGCAACTATCTAAAATCTTTTTGGTCACTTGTAAAAATATGATTAACTAAATGTGTAATACATTTCCTGGGACAGCATTCACCTACCCATGGTATTATCTACTGCAGTTTCCAATATGATTTCGTGTGAAACATATATTATTATTGTAGTGTCCAGGGAATCATTCTTTTGTCAGCGCAGTTTTTTTTTTTTTGTGTGTGTGTGTTTGGGGGGGGGGGGGGGGGCTAACGTGGCTTTTCCTTTTTGGAACTGCCAGCTTACCATTGCTTCAAATGGTTGTCGGGTCTTTGGATTTGCTTTTCTGGACTATACTGCTCTTAAGATTTGGGTGGGTTCACTCCATGATGATGATTCGTCCGCAGCATTGGGTGCTTTGTTGGTGCAGGTATGCTCTTTAAATCCTTTTTATTTGGTCAGCGGACAGGGAATCGTCATTCATTGCCATGTTTTTTTTTCTTTCAGGTTTCTCCAAGGGAAATAATCTATGAAACATCAGGTTAGTACATATTTAATTTTCTAATCTGTGGGTTTCTTAGAGCTAATACTTGTTATCTTTTGTCAGGCCTCTCAAAAGAAACCCATACATCAATGAAAAAATATGCCTCTGCAGGTAAATGCTTGTAATTTTTTTGTTCTTTTTTTTTGTTTTTTGTATGTTATTTCTCTATTATTGAACACATAAGGTAGCAGCCTAGTTTACCAATTTAAAATATAGGAAAGAGGAGGGAAAGTCAGTGCTGCTGGTAGATAATAAGTCTTCTGTTAGATATCAAGTTAACATGACATCAGAGTATGAAAACTTACAGATACCTTTTTTTATTACTGCAGGATCTGTGAAAACACAGCTGACTCCGCTATCTACTATTGATTTTGCTGATGCTTCACAAATTCGAATGTTAATACATTCTAAAGGGTACTTTAAGGCATCAAAAGATTCATGGTTATCTGCACTGGGTTCTTCCATTAATCAAGATGCAGCAGTCTGTGCACTAGGTGGACTTATTGGCCACTTGACTAGGCTAATGGTACTCCATACACTTGTCTTACTCATATTCACCTTTTTTCCCCTTGATTGCAGTTTTTTGTTATCCCAATCAACTATGTCAACACTAACTGCTATATTCTTTGTTTAATTGCTTTATAATGTTGTTTGGAACCTCAGTAACCGCCCATCATTTTCCATTTCTTTGTGTGCTTCTGAAATAATTCCATAAAATGGAAAAATATACATATCACCTATGCTGACTACTAAAATATCTTCATTTTCCAATAAACTACAATCTGAAAACAGCTAGTTGATGCTGTGACGAATGGGGAAGTCCTGCCCTACCATGTTTATCAAACTTGTCTAAGGATGGATGGCCAAACCCTTGTCAACCTTGAGATTTTCAGAAACAGTGATGGCAGTTCATCAGGTATATGAGTGCAGCTTCTAATTTTCTTCTTATTTTTGCTCTCCAACTATATAGCTGCTAAGAAATAGAGTGCACCTTCTATACTGTGTTGCAGGTACTTTATACAAACACCTCAATCACTGCATAACTGCATTTGGTAAAAGGCTGCTAAGAAGTTGGATTTGTCATCCGCTTAAGGACGTTGATGCTATCAATAGGAGGCTTGATATTGTTGAGGCTTTCATTCAAATAGAAGGGCTAAACTCTTGTACACTTGAATGTCTCTGTAAAATTCCTGATCTTGAGCGATTGTTAGGACGAGTTAGATCAACAGTTGGATTATCATCTACAGCTCGGTTGCCCTTTGTTGGCGAAAAGATATTAAAGAGACGGGTTAGTTTTTGTTCTTCCATTCTTAAGCTGTTGGTCATGAACTTAACCTGAAATCATAATGCATATTTTGCGCATGCAGAAATAGTGAAGGTTATGCTTTTTGCTTCATGTTTTGTAATGGAATGTTTGATTCTCTTCCGTAGTCATGCTCCAGCTTTTTATTGCATTTTACAGCTACTGCTTGATGCCCTCAATAAATGGTAGAAGACATTTAATATATATAGGATATAAATAAAGTATTTTTTTTCAAGACAAATCTATATGTATGAACTCTGTGTTTTCAAACTGAAAGTTCAAAAGTTAACAGTTAAAGTTTCAAAAGATTCACTATGGAGGAACTAACTTTTTGTGGTCTGATGTCTTACCAGAAATTGACTAATATAGATATTACAGATGCTAGCTTTGTGGATATCTGACTACTAAACTTGCCTAGATTCAGTTAGTGACATGCGAATTTTCCAAAATAATAGAAGTTTGTCTTCTCACTGTCTACAAGTAACATGATTTTTTTTTTGTGTGTGTGAAATGTACCAGATTAAAACATTTTGCACGCTTATCAAGGGCCTCAAGGTTGGAATTAGCTTACTAAATGACTTACAAAGAGCTGATATCTCAGCACTGTCCAAGGTTGTGGAGATTCCTACATTGAGCTCCCTTGAGGAATTAATCAATCAATTTGAACAGGCAATAAAAGAGGAATTTCCGAATTTCCAGGTAAATATGCCATGAATTTATCATGTGCATTAACCATTTATTAGCAAATCGTTATTTCCTTTTCTGTTATTTGTTGGCCATTATATTTTTCTTTTGTGGGCACTCTATTTATTCCCTTATCTTATGGGCTTTGATAGGATCCTTCTGTGAAAGATGACGATCATAACACTTTGGTTGTTCTAGTGGAACTTTTTGTTGGGAAGGCTTCTGAATGGTCTCTGGTAATCAATGCGCTGAGCACTGTTGATGTGCTTAGGTCTTTCGCAGCAATGAAAGAATCGTCGTTTGGCACAATGTGCAGACCGCATATCCTGGTTAAAGACAGTGTGCCTATACTTCGGATGAAGGGTCTATGGCATCCCTATGCTATGGCAGAAAGTACAAATGGACTGGACCGACTGGTACCAAATGATCTATCCCTTGGTCAGGATTTATCTGGTCTTAATCGTTTTGCATTATTGTTGACTGGTCCGAATATGGGTGGAAAATCTACGATAATGCGTGCCACCTGCCTGGCCATCATACTTGCCCAGGTCTGTATGAAATTTAATTGCATTTGGTTGCTCACTTAAGCTCATCTGTTCATGAGCATACCTTTCGGATGAATTAACGAAGTTTCTTCTGATCTACAGCTTGGCTGTTATGTCCCCTGCCAAACATGTGAATTGACCCTTGCAGATTCAATTTTTACACGCCTTGGTGCAACAGATCGGATTATGTCTGGAGAAAGTATGTAATCATGACAGTTAATTTTCTTGTGTCTTCCATATCATATCGCTTTGGGGAAAGGATAAACTCGTATATGATTTGTCCTAGAATTAAATTCATGAGATATGGACTAAACCAAAAATGTATTATAGTGGTAGATTCATTATGTGCAATCCCATGGAATGGTCTATTTCTTGTTGAATGCAAAAATGTTGCACGTTGTCACAATGAGAAGCATCTCACAACACCCAACCAATAACATAAGAGCTACTGAGTAAAACCTTGATTATCAGCAGAGAACATTTTGTTTTGGTCTTGAACTTGTTTAGTTGGATTTTTTTTATTTGCCTTCTATTCTATGATGTACCCCCTTTTATGACCATTGCTTAGTATACCAAGCTATTCATCATGACACTGACCTTAATGTCATTTGATGTGACATTACTTGCAGGCACGTTTTTTGTCGAATGTACTGAGACTGCTTCTGTCCTTCAGAAGGCAACTGAGGATTCTCTTGTCTTGCTTGATGAGCTTGGCAGAGGAACAAGCACATTTGATGGATATGCGATTGCATATGCTGTGAGTTTTCCTTCCATGATACCATTCCCTATTGCTTCATATCTGTTCCGTAACAGCATCGCTTGACCTCATAATTGATGATTAAATTGTTTGCACTAAGCTGGGATTAACGCTGTCTCACTGCATCTGATTAAAGTTTTTTCTGCTGTTTCAGTATCAAATTATACATGAACCGACAATGTGTTT
Organism: Eragrostis tef; assembly: GCA_000970635.1. Taxonomy (NCBI): domain Eukaryota; kingdom Viridiplantae; phylum Streptophyta; class Magnoliopsida; order Poales; family Poaceae; genus Eragrostis; species Eragrostis tef. Next base: position 22,286 of record LAPY01002725.1, read on the forward strand.
TTCCCTTGTTTTTTCTTGTTCTTGAAGGAATGGTATAACACCTTGTTCCGTGTACAATGCGTCTCAGGTATTTCGCCACCTCGTGGAACGGGTACGATGCCGTCTGCTCTTTGCCACTCACTATCACCCTCTCACAAAGGAGTTCGCCTCTCACCCTCACGTGAACCTCCAGCATATGGCCTGCATGTTCAAACCAAAGAGCGGTACCCATGGTGACAGCGATGAGAAGGAACTCACATTCCTCTACCGGCTCACCTCAGGAGCCAGCCCAGAGAGTTACGGCCTGCAGGTTGCCACAATGGCGGGGCTTCCAAAATCAATAGTGGAGAAGGCGTCTGTAGCAGGCCAGATGATGAAGTCAAAGATCGCCAGAAACTTCAAGTCGAGCGAAGAGAGGGCGGAGTTTTCGACCCTCCACGAAGAATGGCTCAGGGCGGCCATTTTCGTCAGTGATGTGAAGGACGGGCACCTAGATGATGATAACATGGACACAGCGATCTGCATCTCGCAAGAGCTGAAGGCTCACTTCAGGAAGGCAAGATGAGCATTCGGCGCCGCAAACCCACTAATTATCAGTGTTTATATCCATGTCAATGCCATCCTTTGTATGGTGACGTCGTGTCTTTTAGAATCTGTAATGTTCTGCTATTTTGGTGGCTGGATGTTGTCGACTGTATGTGTATATATATGTATTTATGCGCTGTGGGTCAGCTAGTTTAGCAGCAGCGTGTGCATGTTTAGATCCGCAATTGCAGCCTTTGCCCGGGTCGATCATGAGTCAGGATGGATCCTGATTTGCTGTTGTGTGAACTGCGTGCGGTAGAACTGGCAAGAGCTAATCTGAATTTGAAGTTGAGCTACCAGGGCAGGCCAACTGGTTCCGGTGAGAGGAGACTGAATATGCAGTGGTACAGAAAATGGTGTTCTTTCTTTCAAGGCTTAATTGCAAATTCCACCACATAAGTTGCCTCTAATTTGATATTCCACCCCATAAGTACGTTTGTTGCAAAAACCACGCCGGTTTTCATGTACTCTCTCAAATAGGCTCAAAATTTTACCGTTGACGCTTGAATACATGAGTCGATTAATTTAGCGTGAGCTGAGTTTTGAAATTTGGTCGTATCTTATACTGTTGTGGACCTACCGTACTAAAATTCACTGCTTAATTTGTGTTTTAAACGTCTATAACTGTAGCTGAGCGTAGCAAATTCAACTGCTCAATGGTCCCACCATTACCGTACACATGTGCGAGACTCGAGGTATGAGCTAAACTTGTATTTTCGTGCATTTTTGAGCCTATTTGAGAGAGTGCATGAGAACTGGGGTGGTTTTTGCAACAAAACTGGAATGAGATGGGGTGATTTTTGCAACAAACGGACTTATGGGGTGGAATATCAAACTAGAGGCAACTTATGGGATGGAATTTGCAATTAACCCTTCTATCAAAGTTGCTGCCACCCCACCTGAAAGGGCCTTTATCTGTCTACCACATGATACAGTACTTAACCTTGAAGGGCGAGACAATCCGTATTGAATTTTGGATTTAAGTTTGGCTACATCGCCCCCCAAAAAAAAGTATGCATGAACATGCGGGCATCAGGCGGCGTGCCACTCAGCTTAGGAACCGGGCCTGGCTTCTTTGAGAAAAGTGCAACTACAGTACATGAGCGATCCGTGCCTGCCAAGGTGCTCGTCCCTCCCCAGTCCCTAGCCGCATGGCAATGCTTCTTCCCATACAGCAGGCAGCCGCCATGAACCATGAATGCACGGAAGCGCACACTGGTGACTGGTTGGTCACAGGCCAAAAGAAGAGAGCCAATCGCGCAAACGCGGGCAGAGCAGGGCGGCGTCGCAGCTGCATTTGCAAGCAGTGCATGCATGCAAGCCTCTGCTTTTCTAGCTCACGTAGATGCATGCGGATTCCACCTCAAAAGTCAAAAGGCTGCGCCGCCGGACAACCAACCCCGATTTAGCAAATCAACGCCCCATTAAAGTCAACCCTCCCCTGCTCGCGCCTCACCCGCCACCGGTTAAGGAGTTAATTTTCTTGTGTCTTCCATATCATATCGCTTTGGGGAAAGGATAAACTCGTATATGATTTGTCCTAGAATTAAATTCATGAGATATGGACTAAACCAAAAATGTATTATAGTGGTAGATTCATTATGTGCAATCCCATGGAATGGTCTATTTCTTGTTGAATGCAAAAATGTTGCACGTTGTCACAATGAGAAGCATCTCACAACACCCAACCAATAACATAAGAGCTACTGAGTAAAACCTTGATTATCAGCAGAGAACATTTTGTTTTGGTCTTGAACTTGTTTAGTTGGATTTTTTTTATTTGCCTTCTATTCTATGATGTACCCCCTTTTATGACCATTGCTTAGTATACCAAGCTATTCATCATGACACTGACCTTAATGTCATTTGATGTGACATTACTTGCAGGCACGTTTTTTGTCGAATGTACTGAGACTGCTTCTGTCCTTCAGAAGGCAACTGAGGATTCTCTTGTCTTGCTTGATGAGCTTGGCAGAGGAACAAGCACATTTGATGGATATGCGATTGCATATGCTGTGAGTTTTCCTTCCATGATACCATTCCCTATTGCTTCATATCTGTTCTGTAACAGCATCGCTTGGCCTCATAATTGATGATGAAATTATTTGCACTAAGCTGGGATTAATGGCGTCTCGCTGCATCAGATTAAAGTTATACATGAACCGATAGTGTGTGTTTCCCTTGTTTTTTCTTATTCTTGAAGGAATGGGATAACACCTTGTTCCTTGTACAATGCATCTCAGGTATTTCGCCACCTCGTGGAGCGGGTACGATGCCGTCTGCTCTTTGCCACTCACTATCACCCTCTCACAAAGGAGTTCGCCTCTCACCCTCACGTGAGCCTCCAGCATATGGCCTGCATGTTCAAACCAAAGAGCGGTACCCATGGTGACAGCGATGAGAAGGAACTCACATTCCTCTACCGGCTCACCTCAGGAGCCAGCCCAGAGAGTTACGGCCTGCAGGTTGCCACAATGGCGGGGCTTCCAAAATCAATAGTGGAGAAGGCGTCTGTAGCAGGCCAGATGATGAAGTCAAAGATCGCTAGGAACTTCAAGTCGAGCGAAGAGAGGGCGGAGTTTTCTACTCTTCACGAAGAATGGCTTAGGGCGGCCATTTTCGTCAGCGATGTGAAGGACGGGCACCTAGATGATGATAACATGGACACAGCGATCTGCATCTCGCAAGAGCTGAAGGCTCACTTCAGGAAGGCAAGATGAGCATTCAGTACCACAAACCACTAATTATCAGTGTTTATGTCCTTGTCAGTGCCATCCTTTGTATGATAATGTCGTGTCTTTAGAATAACAAGATATAATGGCTGTAGATCGTCGACTGTTTTTGTGTATATATGTAGGCTTTGTGGGTCAGCTAGTTTAGCAGCTAGCATGTGAATATTTATGCTTTGTGGGTCTGTCAGGAATCAGAATGAATCCTGATTTGCTGTTGTGTGAACTGAGTGCGATAGAACTGGTAGGAGCTCTGAATTTGAAGTTGCGCGACTAGAGCAGGTCAACTAGCTGGTAACAGGAAACTGAATATGCAGTGGTACAGAAAATGGTGTTCTTTCTTTCAAAGTTTGCGCCCCCTGAAAGGTTCTTTATCTGTCTGCGACATGATACAGTACTTAACCTTGAAGGGCCAAACAATCCGTATTGAATTTTGGATTGAAGTTTGGCTACATCGCCACAAAAAGTATGCATGAACATGCATCAGGCGGCGTGCCACTCGGCTAGGCACCGGACCTGGCTTTGAGAAAAGTGACATGAGCGATCCGTGCATGCCAAGGTGTTCGTCCCTCCCCAGTCCCTAGCAGCATGGCAATGCTTCTTCCCATACAGACACAGCAAGCAGACGCCATGAACCATATGAATGCACGGAAGCGCACACTGGTGACTGGTTGGTCACAGGCCAAAAGAAGCGAGCCAATCGCGCAAACGCGGGCAGAGCAGGGCGGCGTCGCAGCTGCATGCATGCAAGCCTCTGCTTTTCTAGCTCACGTAGATGCATGCGGATTCCACCTCAAAAGTCAAAAGGCTGCGCCGCCGGACAACCAACCCGATTTAGCAAATCAACGCCGCCATTATAGTCAACCCTCCCCTGCTCAGCGCCTCACCCGCCACCGGTTAATCGCTGGTTAAGGAGCAGGCCATGCACGCCGCGTTTAAATACCCCGCGCGCGCGCTCGCTTGCCCCGCACAACACAGACACTGAGCTTGGTTTCCATGGTGCTGTGAGTTTTCCTTCCATGATACCATTCCCTATTGCTTCATATCTGTTCCGTAACAGCATCGCTTGACCTCATAATTGATGATTAAATTGTTTGCACTAAGCTGGGATTAACGCTGTCTCACTGCATCTGATTAAAGTTTTTTCTGCTGTTTCAGTATCAAATTATACATGAACCGACAATGTGTTTTTCCCTTGTTTTTTCTTGTTCTTGAAGGAATGGTATAACACCTTGTTCCGTGTACAATGCGTCTCAGGTATTTCGCCACCTCGTGGAACGGGTACGATGCCGTCTGCTCTTTGCCACTCACTATCACCCTCTCACAAAGGAGTTCGCCTCTCACCCTCACGTGAACCTCCAGCATATGGCCTGCATGTTCAAACCAAAGAGCGGTACCCATGGTGACAGCGATGAGAAGGAACTCACATTCCTCTACCGGCTCACCTCAGGAGCCAGCCCAGAGAGTTACGGCCTGCAGGTTGCTACAATGGCGGGGCTTCCAAAATCAATAGTGGAGAAGGCGTCTGTAGCAGGCCAGATGATGAAGTCAAAGATCGCTAGGAACTTCAAGTCGAGCGAAGAGAGGGCGGAGTTTTCTACTCTTCACGAAGAATGGCTTAGGGCGGCCATTTTCGTCAGCGATGTGAAGGACGGGCACCTAGATGATGATAACATGGACACAGCGATCTGCATCTCGCAAGAGCTGAAGGCTCACTTCAGGAAGGCAAGATGAGCATTCAGTACCACAAACCACTAATTATCAGTGTTTATGTCCTTGTCAGTGCCATCCTTTGTATGATAATGTCGTGTCTTTAGAATAACAAGATATAATGGCTGTAGATCGTCGACTGTTTTTGTGTATATATGTAGGCTTTGTGGGTCAGCTAGTTTAGCAGCTAGCATGTGAATATTTATGCTTTGTGGGTCTGTCAGGAATCAGAATGAATCCTGATTTGCTGTTGTGTGAACTGAGTGCGATAGAACTGGTAGGAGCTCTGAATTTGAAGTTGCGCGACTAGAGCAGGTCAACTAGCTGGTAACAGGAAACTGAATATGCAGTGGTACAGAAAATGGTGTTCTTTCTTTCAAAGTTTGCGCCCCCTGAAAGGTTCTTTATCTGTCTGCGACATGATACAGTACTTAACCTTGAAGGGCCAAACAATCCGTATTGAATTTTGGATTGAAGTTTGGCTACATCGCCACAAAAAGTATGCATGAACATGCATCAGGCGGCGTGCCACTCGGCTAGGCACCGGACCTGGCTTTGAGAAAAGTGACATGAGCGATCCGTGCATGCCAAGGTGTTCGTCCCTCCCCAGTCCCTAGCAGCATGGCAATGCTTCTTCCCATACAGACACAGCAAGCAGACGCCATGAACCATATGAATGCACGGAAGCGCACACTGGTGACTGGTTGGTCACAGGCCAAAAGAAGCGAGCCAATCGCGCAAACGCGGGCAGAGCAGGGCGGCGTCGCAGCTGCATGCATGCAAGCCTCTGCTTTTCTAGCTCACGTAGATGCATGCGGATTCCACCTCAAAAGTCAAAAGGCTGCGCCGCCGGACAACCAACCCGATTTAGCAAATCAACGCCGCCATTATAGTCAACCCTCCCCTGCTCAGCGCCTCACCCGCCACCGGTTAATCGCTGGTTAAGGAGCAGGCCATGCACGCCGCGTTTAAATACCCCGCGCGCGCGCTCGCTTGCCCCGCACAACACAGACACTGAGCTTGGTTTCCATGGGCAACCAAGCAATGGCGTTGCTGCTCCTGGCCATCATCATCATGTGGGCGGCGAGTGCCGCCGCGCGGCGCGAGCCTGTGGCGTGGAGCGCCGGCATGATCGGGGCAGAGGATTGTGACAAAAAGAATGGTAAAGGTGGCGGTGGTGTTGGTGGTGGAGTTGGAGGGGGTGGCGGCATTAGTTCCGGCGTAGGAGGTGGTATCGGTGGTGGTGCCGGCGGTGGTGCAGGAGGTGGTGCCGGCGGCGGTTTGGGTGGTGGAGGTGGACTTGGCGGTGGCGGTGGCGGTGGATTCGGAGGTGGTGCAGGCGGTGGAGCGGGGTTCGGAGGCGGCGCAGGAGCTGGTGTTGGAGGTGGCAGTGGATTAGGTGGTGGCGGGGCGGGTTTGGAGGTGGGTTCGGCGCCGGTGGTGGAGCTGGTTTCGGAGGTGGATTGGGCGGTGGGGCAGGACTTGGAGGAGGAGCCGGCGTTGGAGGTGGTGGAGGAATGGGTGGCGGCGGCGGTTTCGGTGGTGGAGGTGGGAAGGGAGGCGGGTTCGGCGCCGGAGGGGGCGCAGGTGTCGGTGGCGGCATGGGCGGTGGTGGTGGCTTTGGAGGCGGCGGCGGCATCGGAAGCGGAGCTGGTGGAGGCGCAGGTGTCGGTGGCGGCCTCGGCGGAGGCATTGGTGGTGGAGCAGGCGGTGGTTTCGGTGGCGGCTTTGGAGGTGGCGCCGGTGCCGGCGGTGGATTTGGTGTCGGAGCTGGATCGGGGACGGGTCTAGGCGGCGGCTTTGGAACCGGTGGTGGCGCCGGCGGAGGAATTGGTGCTGGTGGCGGAGCCGGTTTCGGCGGAGGAGCCGGAGGAATCGGTGCAGGCGGCGGAAGTGGTTTCGGCGGCGGCGCCGGGCTTGGAGGGGGAGGAGGAATGGGCGGCGGCGGCGGATTCGGGGGTGGTGCGGGCGGCGGGTTCGGCAGTGGCGTAGGCGGCGGATTCGGCGCAGGAGGGGGAGCAGGTGTCGGTGGAGGCTTGGGTAGCGGCGCCGGAGGCGGACTCGGAGCAGGCGCGGGCGGCGGCCTCGGCGCCGGAGCTGGAGCTGGCGCAGGTGCGGCGGCAACACGCGCGTCGGCTCATTTCAACTGACGGGCGCGCCATAGTGCCGTTGCTGGTTGCAGGACTAATTCGTTCGTTAAATAAGGGGTCCTAATTCTGTGGTCGGCTCTCAGCTGCAGTGATTTCCCCTGTTTTTTTCTTTCAGCGTCTATCTGGTCGTCTGTGTTAGCACTGCTCTGCTTTCGACGATTTTGTATCAACCTGTGTTCATCACAGCATTGTTTCATTCAATGATTTAATTCAAGTGTCATGAATTCTCCTCTTCCAACCTTTGTTCTGCTATGATATGATCGTGGTTGTGCATATTGTCCCAATAAATCCTTCCTCAACAACTCGAACGTTACCAAATATGCGTAGTACGTTACCAACTCGAACGATCTGCCATTTAACTGAAGCTGGCGTCGATCGCAAATGAAAGGCGGAGGCCTGGCTCGAGGCCTTCTGGTGCCGCGATGTCTCGGTTCTGACCGGCACCGGCAGCGTGCGGCGCGCCGCCGGACTGGAGCTCGGGCGAGGGCGACACGAGCAAAATCTTCCCAGTTCCACAGTCGTGGGCTGCATCCACAACCGGCTCCGCGCGTCAAAGATCTGCAGCCCACAAATGAAGAAACATATGGCAGGCCGCGTCAATGATTTGTAGCCCAGAAACGAGAAGTGGCCCGAACGGTAAACAGCATCATGCAAAGAGCGAAGGAGAATTTTTTTTATATTTTTAATCGATTTTTTATTATATTTTAATAAACGACCGTTTTCGTAATTTGGAGAAATAGTCGCCTAGTCACCCGATGTCCGGGCGATTAGGCCTTGTCACCTCTGTGCAGGGCGATTAGGAACTTTAGTCGCCCGGTGAAAGGGTTAGTAATCCAGTCGCCCTTTCAAAAGGCGACAAGCTTCCAATCGCCCAGACAAAGGGCGACAAGGATCAAGTCGCCCATTGTCTGGGCGACAAGAATTCAGTCGCCCATTGTGCGGCCAACAAGAATTCAGTCGCCTATTGTCAGGGCGACAATCGTATTTCATGAATTTTTTTTCAAAGTGATGGCAAAAAAAGATAAATAGCATGACAAACTTAATAAATACCAAACATGAAAACTGATAAAAACTATTTATTTATTTACACAACCACAAAAACTATTTATTTAAAACTAGTAAATCTATAGCTACACTATTTATTTAATAACTAATAAATCTATAGCTACAAAATTCGTATTTAAATATGAATACAACTATTAATTATGCTACACTATTTATTTAAATATAGTAGTAAAGCTACACTATTTATTTAAATATACTAGTAAGCTACATTAAATAGTACATCTAAAGCTATATTTGAAACTATTGTTTTCCATACAAATTGAAAAACTTACCGAAGTTGCGACACGTCTGGGCAACACGCAACAACCACCACCCCTCTTTTTCCCTCCTTTCTCTTCTCCTCTCTCCTCTTCTTCTCCTCCCCCTCCTTTTTGATTTTCGGATCGGTGGATCGGAGGCCGAATTTCGACCGTTTATAGGCGTCGGTGCCAGTCGCCCGACCGTTGGGCGACTGGGCCCACCACCCGCTCCCCGCGCCCCTTGTCGCCCCTTCAGCGGGTTATTTAAACCCTTATCGCTCGACCGTTGGGCGACTGGGCCCCACACACACCGTGCCACGCTCCTGTCGCCCATTCAAAGGGAGATTTGATACCTTGTCGCCCGACGAGTGGGCAGATGATTTCGATTTTTACGGATGTAGACGCCTAATCGCCCCACTGCCGGGCTATTATATTAGTCGCCCAATTGAAGGGCGATTAGCTCGCAACACAAAAAAGTAAGGCAAATATTATTTATTTTACTTAAAATTACAGAAATAATATCGAAAAAAAACAGAAATAATAACCAATCGTGCATCCATTGCATGAAAATAAGGTAGTCGACTTTAACAATGATACTCCTAACATGTCTTACGGAAACAAATTTCATACAAACTACGAGGTGTCTATTGGGTGCAACGAGGATATTTTCCCTTTCTGAATGCATCAGGACCTGCTGTCCTAGCACGGCGAGCTCTCTCGCGCATCCTCTCTCTTTCGGCCTCGCGTGCCTCGTAAGCGAGGCGGTTTTTCTCTTGTT
>LAPY01002726.1:21217-34160 GCA_000970635.1 Eragrostis tef
CGAGTCAAGCCACTCGCGAGTCGAGTGAGCTAACGAGCCCCCAACCTTTTCGTGCAGCCCTACCGGCAGCAATTAGTAATCTATGCTGCAGTTTACAATGTTGTCAGCTGCAATATTTAGTGATAATACAAATCTTATTGCATAGGGGCGAGCGAGGACTCTGATCATAAATATTGGGACATTAAGAAATAGAGCAGCTAAATTAGATCCAATATGTGATTGTAGTAGCACTAAATAGAAACTAAGGTTTCGCTAGACAGGAACACAAACAAGAGCTTCCAATGGAGGCCAGAAGGTGGTGACGGATTTTCTCATGCCAAGGATAGTCATGTGGTAGTCATGACAGCTATACACTGGACGAGCCCATGATACATGCCTTGTCAAACCACGAGTGTTGACTAGTTGTGGTCAAAGGTGCGTGGCCACCGATGAGGACAGGGGAACGCAAGAAGCTTCACCTGGTCTTCACAGCCAGCAGAGCAGTGTAGTTCTTGTTGCGCGGATGTGGATTGGTGCAGCAAGTCAATGTTAAACCTTAATTATTTTTTTTATCCTCGGGCTACGACAACAATGAATATTGGAAGATAGGTAAGGGGATAGGGAGGACGATCTATGGTAGCAGATATTTCTACAAGTCCCCACTGGCCTATGGAGTCTTTTGCACACGAGCTTGCTTGTTGAGCTATCGCCTATCAGCATCAGGGAAGACATGGTCAGGAAGTGTAACATCGAACAGTTGGAAATTTAGCCCATCTTACTTGATTCAAACAGAACATGTTTTATTCTCTTTATTCACATAACCCATGATAAAGTGAAGACTTATCAGTTGTGTAATTAACTAGTACTCCCTCTGTTTTCAAATATAAGCAGTTTTTTATTTTCATACATCACGTTTGACCGCTTGTCTTATTCAAAACATTTATAAAAATATTATTAATTTTATTATAATTGTTTCGTCATTAAATATACTTTAAGCATGACTTAATTACTTTATATTTTTATATAAAAAATTAAATAAGACAAACGGTCAAACACAATGTCTGAAAGTCAAAAATTGCTTATATTTTAAAACAGATTGAGTAGCTCTCAAGGACCCATGAACCGCGGTGGAATATATTGTTGGGACAATTCATCTCATCTTCAAACTAACCTATCCTTTCAAAAGAAAATTATAGACATCTGAGAAAAAAATGAATACAAACTAAGGTTTCGATTTCCAATTGAGGTGCGAAGGTGGTGGCGGATTTTCTCTCGCCAAAGATGGTCACATTGTAGTTATGATAGCCACCCACTGGACGAGCTATAACAATATAAGCCTAGTCAACAACGTGTCTTGACTAGCTAGTTGTGGCCAAACGTGCATGGCCACCGATGAGGACAAGGGCACGAAATGTACTTAGAGGATGAGGAGTATGGGGACTAATGGAAGTGTCAGCTGGGCAATCAAGAAGCTTCACATGGTCTTTACAGCCAGCAGTACGTGTGGTTCTTGTTGACAAGATGTGGATTGGAGCAGTATGTCAATGTCGATCGAGAGCCAGATATTATATTAGTAGCTCTCACCGCTATCTGACCAGAGCTACTAATCATATTTCGTTTTAGCCTCGGGTTACAACAATAATGAATATAGGCAGATAGGTAAAGGGATAGGGAGGACGATCTATGGTACTCCTTTGTCTTAGTTTACTTGGCATTCTAGGAGTGTTTTCTGATGTCTAGATTCATAGAATGTTCAGTGAATCTGGACAGACAGGTTGTCTAGGTTCAGAGAATGTTCAATGAATCTGGTTCAGAACCAGAATGCCAAGTATTCTGGGACAGAAGGAGTATCAGATAATACTACAACTCCCCAGTGGCCTATGAAGTCCTTCGTCACACGAGCTTACTTGTTGAGCTATCAGCATCAGAGAACACATGGTCAGGAAGTGTAACATCCGACCCAGATGGAAATTTGGCCCGTGCTGGCATCTGTTTATTTGTACATGGCAGGTCTAAAGTTTAGCCCATCTTACCTTGATCAATGCATATAGATACATTTTCTATGGGTTAGAGTAGGTACAATGCTACACATAACAGTCTCATAGCTCGTCTCATGCAACGTTACATAAGATTTTTTATAAAGTGGAAGAGAGAGGGAGTGGTGAGAGATAGAGGTGTTTGTTTTGCAAAGCAACCACCTCATGTGTTAAAATTCAGGAGTATGAGACAGCTTGCACACTATTGTATAGTTATAGTTGTTATGAGGCCCATAAATATTCCTTTGCTCACCAACAAATTAAGGAGTACGAGACTGCTTACGTGTAGCATTTACATATTTATGTCCTTGGTTTAAGTACAAATTGTGTATATGAAAGGCCATAAATACATTCTTATACATGCTTAGTATTTTACCGAAGTTTATAGAATTTTTCTAGAATTAATATAATGTTGGAAACAATTTTTTGTGTACTAAACTATAACATCCCAGATTTATCTCACCCCTTCATTCTGTTTCCGCACAGCCAAGTCCCAATTTGTTCATATTCAAAATTTTGAACCAAATCCGTTCATTCAAATATGGTCAATTATACGCTTGAATGGAACGTCCAAAATATGCACACATGTGGGCCCAACAAAAAAACATATCCGGCTTCTAGGTGCCAAGATAGAATTTTGAGCAATTTCCAAAATTTTATCAAAGGGCTAAGTATTTTAAATAAATCAAAAAGCCCACAAATCCTTCCTTTTTTCCAAGAATTTTATTTCAAAAACTTTTGTGAATTTGTAAATCTGCCAATAATGAAAGTTGTTCCTCCAGAGTAGACCATGTATTGCTTATTGTTTATGTTTATGTTTATGTAAGAACCTTTTTAAATAGCTAAAAATTTGAAAGGACCAACATTTACTGTTGCTTTTATGCAATTTATTTCATCACTTTGGTCAGCCTCCTCATACGGAAGTTGGTCTTAGAAGGCAAATTTGATGGGTAAGACTTGCTAAATATTAGTTACGTATGGTTTGTTGTTTAAAACTTTTTTTGTAGGTATTCCTAATTATTGTGGCAATGTGGTATAGGAGGGTGAACCACCCAATGATTGTTCCATTGAGTGGGTTTCTGCCTCGCTGACCTATGGTCAAGGTAAATGAGATCATATCTATGGTCCGGACATGGTTTCTTTGTAAGATGTGTATCATCGAATTGTTTCACTTTCACTAGTCGTTTATGTACTAGAATTTCTAACTCTTTTATGTATTTGAATCTGCACCTAAGAAGTTTCGCTCTATTTTAATTATGCTTATATATGTGTATTTTTTGGATACTTGTTTCGGCAAGTGTTTCCTGATATCGAGCATGTTATGCTAACCCCTTTTTTTAAGACGGTATGCTATCAAAACTAATGGTACGTAGCAGTTTTAGCTTTAGTTGTCTGTCTCACAGTGCGCCATGGTTGCCAAATGCCAGAGGGCTAGCCCTCATTTCTTTTTCCTTATCTTTTATTTCTCTATTAGAGAACATTAACAGCTCCTACTCGAACCCGAGACACATGGCATCTTAAGGTGAGTTTATTTCAAACTAAACGCGTACGGTAGCAGAGGCGCATGGACGGCTCACCAGCGGTGAATCTTTAGCGGAGCCCGGTGGTAGACTGGACCAAACGACGTGTGAGACCACTAGCTACTGTCCGGTGGAAACCTCAGTGCCGGATGCGGCATGTAGCGGTGGCGCAACGACAACCAAAGTGGCACGGCAGGACTGCAACATTATGATGCAAGAATGACAGGAAACCCACGAGTTAATGTTGCTTTCTCAGCATCTACAGGATGATTAGAAGATCACCGGAGAAGCACGAATTTCCTGTGATGGTGGTGGCTGCCGAAATTGGGAGAAGTTTCAATTCCATCTTATTCTCTCCGAATTTCTGAGTAATGAGCAACTATAGAAGGGAAAAGAGACTAATGGAGTGAGTGTTCGGGTCGACAAACATCCAAAGCCCTTGGGTTGCAACCTCAGGAGAAAATGAACAGAAGTAGAATAAACCACATTTCATTAGAGTGAAAGCAGCCCCCAACATAGTTCTTAGAGAGTACTTGGTCCGTGCATGCTTAACTTCTGTTCTATTTATTTTTGTAGTTATTCTTTCGTCTTCTCTAAGTTTTTGTACAAACTTTGTCTCCCTGCAGTGTTGTTGAAGACCCAAGCTCCCACTAAAGGGTCAAGATTCTCATTGAGTGTATCAGATTCTTTAGCATATCTCATTGTTTTACCATAGTGATTCACGAAGAACCAAGGTAGTATCTCTTGTGAACCACCAGGGACTTTAATTCAATACCACACCTAAGCCCCCAAAAGTTGCTCCAATGATATGCAATCTCTAAGCGAAGCCAATATAAGAAGTCCCTATTATCAGGGAGTACCTTGAGATGTTTCCTAATGAGTTACCAAGGCATCCACTATGTTGAGATGTGGAGTTTATCATTGAGTTGATTTCCGGTACAGCTCCTAATTCCAAGAGGTCGTACTGTATGAACAGCTGAAGAATTGCAGTTGTTGAAAGATGAGATTCAAGTTCTTCTGGATAAGTCACTCATTCGCCCGAGTGCTTTGCCTTGGAGATTTTTTCTTCTCTTTATGAAGAAGAAGGATGGCTCTATCAGGTTGAGTGTGGAATAAAAATACCCCAATGAAGTCACAATCAAGAGCAAGGGTCCCTCTACCCAGGATCTAAGATGAGTTGAGAAAGGCTCGATTCTTCTCCAAGATTGATTTGAGATCTGGACAATATCAAAGGAAGATTCAAGAGTATGATCTCCCAAAGACCTCTTTATCTTCGGATATGGCTCATATGAATCCACTATGTTGTGGTGGATTTTTTCCCCATGACTAATGACGAAAAATGTGTGACCAACTGTGGTTGGTGGCAGCTAAAGATCGTCAAAATCTACAGATTTCTTGTAGTGACCTGATTCGGAACTGGATGCAAAGGTATATAACTTCTATAATACGGTCAAAATTTGAAAAGCTGGTTGGCTGGCCACCCATACCATATCAAGTTGTATTTAAAAAATTTTGAGTAAATTTCACAAACCCACCAAGTATAGTGCATGTTTCACAAACTCGCCAATAATTTGGGGTGTTGTTTCAAGAAACCACCATATGTTTAAATTCATACCTTATCTCATACTCTGGTCCCACATGTCAGTTGCATACTCATTCATCAAATTTGTACATTCTTGGATTTTTACTGTGTAAGTGACATGTGGGACCAGAGTATGAAATACGGTACGAGTTAAAAATATAGTGGTTTTTTGAAACAACACCCCAAATTATTGGTAGGTTTGTGAAACATGCATTATACTTGGTGAGTTTGTGACTATAAAACCAATGTTTGGGTGGGTCTGTGAAATTTACTCAAAAATTTTAATAAAATTGTTGTTCACTGGTGCTACTGTCACATCTTTGTTGTTGCACATAGTAGGAAAATGTTCAAAACTCACGAAATTCGAACTCTAAAACCTTGAAGGCTGTGATCCCCCGTGGATTTTTCTGCTGTTACTACATACTAACTGCCTATGCCATTTTGGTGGTTCGAAGACACGAAGTTGTTAGGTGATGGGTTGGAATATCTTGTGTCCTTAATCGTAAAAAAAAAGGAATATCTTGTTTCCTGTAATTTGTTGGTTTCTCCTAGGATGGTGCGTTTGGGGTCCATGCGTCCGTTGGGTGGGTCCAAGCAGCCGTAAATTATTATATATTTGGCAGAAGAAAACCCAATAGCCCCAGTGCAGGCGTCTTCTTCACCTCTACCTCCTCTCCAGTTTGTACTTACCAGCTCACGCACATCGTAGTCCAGCCATGGAGTCCCCTGGGATCACGGAGCGTCTTCGCAGTAAGACCGTGCTTATCACAGGCGCCACCGGATTTATAGCAAAACGTAACGCCGAAAGAATGAAGTTAAATCTGTTTTGCTTCTTTAGCTGGCCGAATCTTAATTATTTCTTTATTGACGTTCTGTAGTTCTCATCGAGAAGATTCTACGGTTGCAGCCATCGGTGAAGCGTTTGTATCTTCTTGTGCGTGCAAATGATCAGGTTTCTGCAGAGAAGCGAGTCAGATCCGAGGTTATTTTCTTACACCTGTGAATTGTATCATTGCTCCCCTTTGGATCTATTTGTGTTATCTTATTTTAGAAAAGAAAATTAGTTAAGTATTGTTATTCTCTTCTTCCTATTATATCAGATCCTACAACATCAGATATTTCAATCTTTGCAAGAGAAGTATGAAACACAATCCAGTTCATGGTTCTGGGCAAAGGTTTCTCCTAGGAAACGTCGATCTTGCTGAACATATCGCCAAAGAAACAGATATCATAATCCACTTGGCTGCGTCAGTTAACTTCAGAGAGAGGTAAAAGCAAAATTTGGTTTCCATTTCCGTGCTTCCGAGAAGGAAATCATGTTTTCTCATCTCATAAATGCAGGTATGACACAGCTCTTGCAATAAACACTATGGGCGTCAAGCATGTCATCGAATTCGCGTCATCCTGTCCTAAGCTGGAGCTTGTTCTCCTTGTATCAACTGGTGAGACCTGTTGCTGCGATAGTCCACGTCTATCTGAAAACAATTCTTAAAGTTTGACGAAGCTCTTTCCGAAATTCAGCTTTTGTCAATGTGGACAAAACGGGAATCTTGCAGGAGAAGCCACTTCACCAGTACAGGAGCTATGACGGCCTATCAGAACTAGACATTTCAGAAGAACTGGCGTATGCAGAAGCAATGCTGAAGGAGCTAGTTCGCAGTGGGGCTTCAAAAGATGTTATACGAAGCAACATGAAGAAGATTGGCACAGAAAGGTGTCGGATTTAAATTATGATCTTGAGTATTCTTATCATGACAGTGAGTAATGTTCCAGAAACTCTTGTGTTCTGGCACGACAGGGCTTCCAAGTTTGGATGGTGGAATACTTATACGTTCACCAAAGCAATGGGTGAGATGCTGGCATATGAGCACATATCTCGACTCCCAATTGCCATCGTTCGCCCTTCAGCTGTAATAAGCCCGTGGAAGGAGCCATTGCCTGGATGGGTAGAAGGCATCAGGTACATTTCGTCTGTATCCTGGTCTATTTAATCTCATTTGAACTACATATTCAATGCTGTGAACCTGTATAATTAAGTATTGCGTCAAACTCGAGCAGCACACTTGATATTTGGATCGCTAACTATGCCAAGGGGTATATGAAGTTTGTCGTTGGAGATGTTACGGGTCCAATAGACATTGTACGGTACATTCTTCTTCTATTGGCAAAACAAGTGGTTGAACTTCATAAACCATGTGGAGTTTACAACCACCATTGTGTTGTTATACACAATTTTTTTTTTGTATGCCTTGAAGGTGCCTGCAGATGTTGTCGTCAATGCAATGCTATGTATCGTCAGTCGCCACCCTCAAAGACCATTAGACTTCATCTACCATGTATGTTCTTCCACGCGCAATCCTATAAAGATGGCGGAGTTTGTACGTGTAATGTACAGGTACTTCTTGGAGAAACCATTCGTCAACGAAGAAGGAGATGTAGTCTTGGCACAAGAGCTAAATGTGCAACCAGGAATGGTCAGCTTTTATGAGGTCATGGACACGCATTACAAGATGCCTTTGCAGGTTTGTTTTTGATTGAATCTGGTTTGGGCATGATATTCATAGACTTCTAGCTAACAGCGTATGATTAATTGCTGAAGGATATGTTGCGGCGTGGTTTACCTACTGCCGACGACCAGAACAGATACAACCGTCTCAGGAGGGAATACATTATAACAATGGCTATTTCAGAGTCATACCATCCCGTCGCATTATCCACAGCGAGGTATGGTAGGCGTAGCTGTTTTGGGTCAGTTAAGATATTGACTGTAGATTTACAGTTCCAAATTTGTAAGATTGCCTGCACTCGCAGGTTTGATGACTCCAACATGCAATATCTTATTGCGACGATGAGTGAACGAGAAGGAGAACTGATTCCCTGTGATATGAAGTTCATCAACATGGAGAAATACCTTACGGAAATTCATATCCCTAGTGTGGTCGAGTTTATATCGAGGGAAGCGAAAAGGGCTAGGCTTTAAAAGATAATACAGGATTGGAAAAGCAGTCTCGTTAAACCATGGATTCTCTAAAAGCCCCCTGAAACTTCTATTTGAACTGGTCAAATGTATTCGTACGTAATAATTAATTCACCATGCGGCTTACATCGCTACAACAATTTGCATTCTATCAAATTTTCATATAATAAGAAAGAAAAATGCTACTTGATTACCCCTTGGTCGTGTCACAAACAGCTGCACCTTGCACGCGTACGAGAGCCCTATTCGTGTCTGGCGCACCCCATTCTTCCATTGTTTCAGCCCATGTGCGCTGGACCGGCAAACTATGCAGAGTTTAGCCCAGTCTGGATTCACTGGGCCAGCCTTGGTGCTCTTTTTCTTCTCCACTTCTCTTTTTCTATTCATATTTTCTTTATTGAATACTGCAGCTCATATTTCCCAGGAAGCCTTTTTTTTGGGGGGGAATTTCCCAGGCAGCCTATATGAGAGGTAACGTTCATGAAAATTTTATTTTAGCTTCATAAAACTCTGTCCTACTTATATAATTCATTGTCTTATTCTTTTTGGTTTTGTTCTAGACATACAAATGATTTTTACCACATGACTAAATATTTTGTTTCCAAAGTACAATTCATTTGTTCCAGTACCTAAATAATTGTTTTAATAACCTGAAAAATTGTTACAAACATGCAATTAAGTTGCTTTATCACGCTAAATATTCTTTCCAATAGCATAAACAATGTGTTCCAAGCATGCTATTAAATCTTTTTATCTTGTAAAATAATTTGTTCCATGAATACAACTTAGGCGTTATTTGATATTCTAGCCAACTAAAATTAGCCAACTAAATATTAGCTGTCCAGGTAATGTTTAGAAGATATCTGTTTGGATCCCTGACTAATATCTTTGGTTTTTGAACTTTTCGTACCTTTTTCTGATGTATTTCTTTCTTTTTTGTATATGGTTAGTCACTTTTAGAAAGGTTTAGGTGATTTGGAGCTAAAAGTTTAGGAGGTGCTCGCTAAAAGTTTAGTCACTTTTAAAATGTCATGTTTGGATCTAAATTGACTAAAATTAGCCAATTAAAAGTTTAAGAGGTGGATCCAAACAGGCCTTATTTATTCTAAGTTGTAAATAAGTTGTTCCAGTTCTTTAAGTATATTGTTTCATGCATGGAGACGATTTGCTTGTTCCGAGATTGTAGATGGTTTGTTCTATGTTCTAAATTTGTTTCACGGGTCATCTTGTCCATTTTTTTTCATAATATAATATTTATGTTCCGGTTTGCTTTATATTATTTGTACATTTTGAACTCACTTTTTATATGCACATTATTTAATTTTTTGCCCCAAAAGGTTTTGGGCTGTTTGGCTTCCAACACTTATTGGCCCGATGGGGAACAACCTGGGGTCTTTCTTTTAAGTTAACAAATGCGCGAAACGGGCCTTTTTCTTGCAATCGCGCTCGCCTACACGCGCGCCATGAGCCCCAACCGAACCAGCTGTCTATGGCTTTTGGGGTCGTGGCCGTACATCTATTGGTCGGTTGCCTGAAGCTGAAATAAGCAATACGACAACCTTACACAACACAAGACTATCACTTTCTACACTGAATGATTGTACCTATTGAGTTGCATACACCAACAAATTCAGTGGCGAAGCTAGAGAAAAATGGAGTGAGTTGCACAATTTTTTTCCTTAGCATAAATATGTTTGTATAATTTGGAACAACCACTACGGGAAACAGTAGATTTGCCGTGTGCCTGACACACGACAAAAACCAAAATACTCTCGGCAAAATCTTTACTGAGAGTAACACTCGGCATAGCACTCTCAGCTTAATTTCGTCGGCAAAGCCAATTTTGCCGAGGGCCAAATGTCGGGCACACGGCAAAAACTTTGTTGAGAGCACATTTGGCTCTCGGCAAAATAAAGTTGGGACGGCCGTCAGCAGTCTTTGCCGAGAGCCACTGACGGCAGGCGCACAACAAATGATGGTATTGCCGAGTGTTGACGTCAAGCACATAGCAAAGCTATCATAATTTGCTGTGTGCGTGCGCAGTGCTCTCGGCAAAATTGTCTGCACTCGGCAAAAAAATGTTTACAGATTGCAATGGAATGTTTAAATTTTCTACAACTTCGGCCACAATCACAACAAATGACACATATATATCAACACCATCATCACAAACACATATATATCACCACCATCATCATTAAAAGCATATAAATCGCCACAAACACTAGACCACATCTACACACACAATAAAACACCTCACAATAGTCCAAAGTCTCCACATAGCACTAATAGAAAGTGTCCACATAGTTCAAAGTGTCCTGATAGTTCAAAGTCTCCACATAGTTCAAATAAAAGTGGTTAACAACTAAAAGTTCATCTAATGCAAGCTAGGGCTAGATTGTTTCGTGAGATAGAAGTACAACTATGAGTTCATGCTGCCCGGTCCACGGCGACCAAGCATTTGGAAGGGAAATTGGCTGGTTGGATCCCGCAGACTGGTTCTCTTCGCTAGACTTTTTGCTGGACCTTTGGTTCTCAGACATCTTAAAGAAATACGAAGGAAAGGGGTCCCCCGTTGTGTGAAGAGAGTGGTTCAAATGTAATCAAAAAGTAATAAAGAGCAACAAAGGTCAATACAATGCAGGGAAACCAGGCGACCGTAATGAGTATATATAGAACCGAGATGAGCATCGGGAATCGGGAAAAAGTACAAAAATGACAAACATGTGCATGAATCAGAGAAGCACACGACATAATTCTTTTCTTACAGAAAATTTACTAATTGTTTATGGCTTTAGTTCCACCAAAGAACATCTACAATTGAGGTCTAATGTTGGAGATAATGCCGAAGGCTCCCTGATCCATGCTAAGGGCCGAGGCAACACAGCGAAGGACTCGGAGGAAGAAGCGAAGGGCAATGAGCAGCGGCAAGACTAAGCCTAGGATAAGGATGCGTAACGAAATTGGCTAATGGCATGATTGTAATAATGGTCTTTCCTCCTCCTATAAATATGTAGGGAGGAGCTCCTGTGTTTTTCGGGCCACGAGCCAAAGATATCTCATTGATCCCGGTCACATGCCTCTATCGTTTCCTCGGCCCCTTCGCCCAGCATCGCGGACGATTGAGGGCTTCGGTAACGCTCTATAAACGGTAAAGCATAATCCCAATCACACTAATACTTCAAGAGGGCTTCACCGAGGAACCTGAGAGACGACAAGAGATCAAGAGAACTCCGAACGTCAAAGCACAAGGAAGGATTCGCGAAGACCGTGTATAAACATGTGTTCTGTTGGAGAGCTTCGACGAGTCCAATCAAGACCTTCGATCCCCCAACAATGTGCCTCATACATGCCCTTTGGCAGAATGTGACCTTGCGGAAGGTGGGAGGCAACAACTGTCAACATAACATCAAAGGCGTTACGACTAAAGCTGAATTGTGACTTTACAGCCATTAGGTTAGTTGAGAAACCTTGGTATGCCCATGAAGAGGTTGTTGTGCAGCAGATAACATGTCATAAAACGCCTTTGCTGGCAGCTCTGGCTCCTCCTCCCAAAGTTTTCATCTTCACTGATCTGTGCTTCATGATAGTAATGTAACATGTCTCCTACCCTGGCATCAACATCAAGATCATCAACGCGTTGTCTCACGACCCCCCACTCTGATAAGATCGGCTTAACCATGGTAGATCCACCAGGTGTAGTTAGGCGTAAAGCCATTCTTAGAGAGATGTAAAATCATCTCCGCTTTTGATTTTTTTTTCCTTGTGTTGTTAAAATGGCTGCAGGGACACCAAGTGACTCCCTTTCCTTTAGCCTTGGCAAATGCTAGTTCCAAGAAAGCTTCGGTATTCTCAATCAATTCACTTGTTTCAGAACACTGACTTGGTCGGCCCGTGTGCATCCACTGACGATCAGCCATCCTCTAACATATATGCAAGGTAGTGTAAAAATAATTTGCATCTACACGATGTTCCAACTGTCTAATAGTGAAGATAGGTCATAATCCCACCTAAGGATGCGTAGATGAGATTAGTTTGCATGGTCTACTCCGGTCCGAGGCAGAATTTCGGCAGCACCTCCCTATTGCTCTCCAAATACATGTTCTAAGAGGGAGATTGTGTATCCGGAGAACAGGGAGATGATGCCGAAACTCTGTCTCCGACTGGAGTAAACCATGACAACTAGCCCATCTACGCATCCTCATGCTGTCCAAGAAACGTGGACAATTCAAAACAGATACGGTCATAGATATACAATCCTCGGGCATATCTCCAACTGTATCTATTTCGAACGGGAGACGCCTAACTAGGTTAAGCGTTACCAATAAACAGAAATAGAAAAGGGGGATAGTTTATTTCTCACCTTTTGCTATCCTGCAAAGCGACGAGTGAAAGACGGTGGAAAAGCCTCTCCTCTCCTGCAAAGAACAAAACATAAAGTTGTCAAAACAAAATTTCAACAACACTTCCCCTATACGGTAAGGTTCTCAAAACCTGCAAAAAATCAACGGCACGATGGCCGGCAACCACGTGTACTAAATTTCGCATCGGCCAGCCCAAATTCATCATCAGCAAATAAACATGAGTAGCTCATAAATTCTTGAACTATGCTAACACATTTTAGTCCAACAATCTAACACATGGTCCTTAATCCATTTCATTTCCAATCAATTTCACAATTCCATTTCGCACCATTTCCGCTTCTCACTTTGCAAGCAAATCAATTTCAACATTTTCATTTCAAATCAACAGAAAAGAGATGGAAAAAAAGGCCTGACCTAACCTCATGGATGTTGGAGACGAGGTGGCGGCAGGCAGGTCGACGGGGCGGGGGGGGGGCGGGCGTCGA
>LAPY01002726.1:51832-66257 GCA_000970635.1 Eragrostis tef
GCGCCCGCGGCTCGTGTTCCAGGGCGACCGATGGGTCCCAGCGGCAGAGGCGGTGAGCGACGCTCTGTCCTTTGTCCTACCGGGTCCAACTACTACTACTACTCGTGTCACTTGCCTAGTAGTAGAAAACAGAGTCATCTGTTCGTGTTTGGAGTACCTAGTATGCTGTGCATGTTTGGAACACCAAATTCTTCCCCTCCTTTTTCCCCCCCCCCCCCCCCCCGGGGGGGGGGGGGGGGGGGGGGGTTGGCTTTTCAAATGGTCTGAGATAGAACAATGCCGAACGGAATGATTAACTGCAGTTTTCTGCGTGGTTGGCTAAAATGTACTAGGTGGTACGCATGAAATCGTTCTTTGATATTTATTTATGTTTTCTGAGAAGGTTTTTTTAATAAAATATTTGTGTGATTAGGTTCACGGAACGAATTCCTGAGAAATTTCACACTGCGCATTTCTTTTCTGCAGAAGTTCAATTACATGTACTTTTTAGTTAAACTGCAGTTTGTTGGCTTAGTTAGCCAACGTTTATATTGCAAAACTGCTCGCCTTTGTTTCATGCAAAATGATTTTAGCGTCATGTAAAAGGCAGAGTAATAGTTGCAACAAAGGTATTTGCTTCGCTTGACAATAATATAAATAGTGTCAAGACGGGGGAAATTTATTTGCATGCTGTGTAAAATTATTTGTTTTATTTGACATTTCGACAATTGGATGCTACCTTGCGAAACAGGGGAAAGTTCAACGATACACTCTGCTAGTTCATTGCCAACTCTTTAGATTAGTTACTTCAATTGTTCAAGGGGTATGGTTGTGTAATCATGCATTTCCTTTTGTAAAGCGGCAAGTGCAAAACATTGGGAACATAAATCTGTACAACAGGTTGTAGTGCCAAGTTAGGTAAACTCCGACACTTTCTATTGAAACATGAAATAGAATGTATGAAGGATTTGAATTGATCGTGTATTACAAGAAGACCGTTTTGTTTTTTGGATTAAAATTACAAGAAGAACGGTAGATCATTGCAATCACAAAATCACTAACTTTTGCATCACAGCTGGGTCATGGCTGCAGAGGCCGTAAGTGACCCTTCCGTTGTCCAACTACCAGTTGTGTCACTATCAGAGTGTGCTGTGCATGTTGGAACACCAAATTGTTCCCCCTTTATTTTGGTAAATTGTGCAAAAAGATTTGTCTTTTCAAATCATTTGAGATAGAACAATGCCAAATGGAATGCTTAATTGTAGTTCTATAAATGGCTAAAATGTAGTACTAGTTTTATAAATGCTGAAAATCATTGTTTATTATTTATGTTTCCTGAGAGGTTTGTGGTACAAATTCTTGAGAAACTTTACATCGTGCATTTTTTATCCTGTCGAAAGCTCACGTACATGTAACATTTAACTCAAACTGACCTTTGATGTGGCTTAGTTGACCAATATTATTATTGTAACAATGTTCACCTAAGCTTCATGCAAAATGATACCTTAATTAATATGGTTTTACGTGGCGAAAATTTGAGGGTCATGTAAAAAACACAGATAAGGCATTAGCTTTAGTTGAGAACAATGTTAAAAAATGTGTGAGATATAACTTTAATCATTTTTGTTTTTACAGTTTGATAACTATGATAAGTTGCAAAACAGTGGAAAGTCCAACTTGCATTACCATCTCCTTACTTTTCTTGTCTCTCCATTAATGAATGGTTCAGTGGGTGTGACTTATAACTTGCATTTTCCTTTTTCAAGTGGCGAAGGTAAATCACTGGTAACATAAATATACAACAGGTTAAACTCCTAGACTTTTTGTTATAACATGAGATAGCATGTATAAAGTAGTTGAATTAATCATAAATTAATAACTAACAGAAAGTTCTTTGTAATTGCTACAAGAAGAATGTCAAAACACTACATACAAGACCACTAACGTTTGCATTACAGCTGGTAACCCACTGGATTTTACTAATGCTCCATTCACATGCAGGAAAAAGGAAACCCAATGTTCAGAGAAGGAAGTCAAGTTGAAGTCAGTCGTTCTGCTAAAACCTTCGGTGAGTACTGGAGCCCAGCTACTATTCTGAAAGTAATTGATGCCACAAGTTTCTTGGTACAATATGGAGAAGTCAGAGAAGATGGGGAACTGGTTACTGAAATTCTGGATGCACAATATGTTCGGCCAGCTCGAAACATCTTTGCTATGGACTCTAAGTATAGATTTCCTCCATGTTCTTTTGTGGAGGTATTTCATGAGGGTAGCTGGTGGCCTGGTGTTATTCTGGAGATTTTGGATGATAAATTTATTAAGAAGTATGTTGTCAAAATTAACAGTCATGAGACAGCTATGGATGATGTGGAATATGAAGATGTGTTGACAGTTGAACATACGCAGCTCAGGCCACGGTATGACTGGCATGGTAGAAAATGGGTGCGCTGTTTGACAGAGGTACATATCATTCTTTTTTTTTTGTCTTCTTTACTATTATGGTTTTTTATTCATCACTGCAATATTGAAAGCTGTGAAATAATACTTCTGTAGATGCAACACTGTCCGACAATCCTCGTATGGCTATTAGCATCATTGAAACAGAAGTGTTTTTTTTTTGTTCAACGAGCATAAATCTTAACTCAAAATCAATGTGTACACTGCTGGCTCGTTGGCAACCACGTCATATTTTATTGCTCAGTCTCATTTGGATCAGTTCAGTGATAGACATCATGTTGTTTCGTCATGTCTCTATTGTACAACATGAACATAACTGACATGAGGAACAATGAAAGATATTTCAGTCATGGTTAAAAATCATATTCTTTCTTTATTCCATTTATGGATATCTTCTAAATTATTTTCTCGGACCTGTATTGATGTATTCCTTGCAGAACAATAAAAATTATGGATTTTCAGATGCCTAGTACTACAATGTACTGATGCATTCTGATGCATTTTTTTGTGCGATATTAACTTTGTTGCCAAAATCATCTCAAGTATGATCTAATGATGTCTTTTGTGCTTCAGAAGCAATTTAATAGAGGACCTCAATTGACATCTGGAAAAAGGCCAATTTCTGCTGCCTGTCAGTCATCTAATGACATTGAGAATGTTGCTGCTGCGGCATCGTGTACTGTAGATGAATCTGTCTCTTCCATCAATGAAAATATGAATAATGCAGATATAATGTTGTGTGCCGTTTGTCCGGACTCCTTAGTGTGTAACGAAAACATTCAAGTAAAACAGAAGCAGAGCTCATATCCGCAAGAATCGGCGAAGCAACAAAATTCAGTGTTGGCTTTGAAGTCCCCATCGGCTCTTCCTTCACAGCTCTCAGTGACAGGCTTTGGCCATTTGCAATGTGACCCTAATCTTTTTCGAAGTAGTCAGCTTCAACTACCAGCTCCATGGAGAGTTCCCATGTCTTCTGTTCCACAGACTGGAGGGTTTCAGGCTTCCTTGTTTGGAGCATTTGGACAGCTAAGACCTCTCCCACAAGGTCCAGCTTTAGGAATCCAATCAGTCAACCCATATTTTGGTAGCATTGGAGGATCAAAAAAGGCATTTACGGTTCAGGAAAAACAACCAACTGATAGAGGTTATAATCTGATGGCTAATCCTGAACAGAACTTCAACGCTGGATCGTCTACTAGAACTGATCTGCCTAGGAAAAGAATGAAGGAATGTGTTCTTTCTGGGATACAAGAGGAACTTGGAGAGAACTCTGAAAATGTGAGTGTTTATAATAAACGCTTTCTCTTAACTCTTCACAGCGTGATTGACCACTAGGTGTTATTTTATTTTTACCGCCTCTTGAATTTGTAGGTGCTGAAAAAGAAAAGGATAGCTGATAAAAGTGCTGAGGAAACTAGCCACGGTGTGGCTTCCTCTGAAGATCGTAAGTCTTATACCACCGGTCCCCATTCTTTTGAAATATGCTACAAATGGCTAACTAGTTAATTGTAACAAAAAATGAAATCGAATAATGATTGCAACAAAGAACTGCCTAACGCTGCAACTCACTGTTCAGGGATGCTTTCAGAAAACAATACGGTGACTAGCATTGACTCAACACCACAAAAGGACAATAAAGGTATGTGGAGCTATTGTGGCGGATAAGTTAGTATCATCTTCATTATATACTAATAATGCTTCAATCAGGACCCATTTATCTTTTTTCAGGCTCTCAAGAAAAAAGTGTTTTTCTAAGGGAAAGTAGTGTTGTTGATGAGATCATTCCAAGTGGAGTACCTCTTGGAACAGATGAACTTCATCAAGGTGACTATATTGGGACAGTACGACTTGGTGCTAATGAAGTTAGCGTTTTCAGGGAGAATTCGGTGCTCTCTGTGGTAACGTTGGATAAACCTTGTGAGGCAAATGAGTTGCCTTCTGATTATTCAGTTCATCAATATAGAGACAAAGCAACTGAAGCTCAAACTTCTGAAATATGCATGGAGCAACAAACTGTTGATTTGCTGCCTTCAGAAAAGAGTTGTGAAACTACCAGGAATGGTCACCAGCTACAAGAAGACAACATGGATGCGATGGTGGAGTGTCCTACGGGTTGTGTCTTTCCTACTGAAAATGTATCTACTATGGCGGTGCCTATGTCCAGTGATGCTGTGCTGAATATGTTATCATCAAGTGAGAATTGTGAGGCTAACAAGAAGCTTGATATGGGTTCGACAGACTTATCAGTGGGGTTACCAAGTAATGTGCCTGAAATTCTGTATGACCGTGCTGATGGTCCATTCGTGGCTACATCTTTGCATGAGCTCAAGGGTGATGCAAGTGCTAAGCAAAGCTCAACAAAGAAATCTCTGACAGAAGAACAACATGGAGTGCCTAACAAGGATTGCAGTACACCCATGGTCGAGTTTGCAGCTGGAAGTAGCCAATCCACTGATAAGTCTGCATTAACTCAGTTGTCCTCTGCTGATATGAGCAACTCCACTGAAGTAGAAATAGGTGATAGATTGATTGAACCAAAAGATGCCGAGACTACGCCAATGTCTAAGTATGTTCCTAGCAGGACACGGGACTCTTGCTGTCCCTTATTGCAAAGATCACTTGATGTCCATAAAAGTATCCTAGCAGACAGGCCTTCGGAGTCTTTGGCTGTGGAGAATCTTCCATTCGTGAAGACCTCCCCCATGTGGGCACAGATCGAGGCAATGGAAATATTCAATAAAGTGCCACAGCGACCAAATTTTCATCAGTTCCAACAGCTTGTTCCAGAGCTTCGAGAAGGAATGGCATTAGGTTTGATGCTCTCTTTTGCCAGTCTAGCCGGGAGCATAAACCAGTTGAATATTCAGGATGAGAATTCACTGTTTGAAGAGAAGATGAAGGGCCTTTGTTCATTGGAAGCGCATGGCTTTGATGTGACACACCTGCGATCACACTTGGAGACACAGCTTCACATGAAGAATAGCCGAGCCACCGAACTACAGGATGCGATTAAGAAGTTGGAGGAGAAGATTTCTCAGGAAGAATCTGTTTATTGGCATCTCAGCACACAAATAAGCACGTTAAATTCGACTATCTGTCAGCTTGAGCTGCATACAAATCTCCTCCGTGGCTTAACACAATCTGCTGTGTCACAGAAGATCAACTGTGCTTGGCAGATTTCAAGGCTGAAAACGGAGCTGAAGCACTTGTTTCTTTCTGAAGAGATGGGCTTCGCCCCATCCAGGTGAGCCTTCATTCAAGAATCAGTCGGCTATATGCGTGCCAGTAATTAGGAAGTAGTCAGTACGCGGAGAAAACCCAGGTCTTTTGTGCAAATAGTTCCTGGTTATATGTGTGCTAGTAGTTAGGGAGTAGTTAGTATGCGCAGAAAACCTAGGACTTCTGTGTAAACATTTCCTAGAGCTTCCGTGGTTTAACTGATGGACCTCCTGCCTGTTATATTTCTGGGATGTTACCATGTGGGCACAGATCGAGGCAATGGAAATATTCAATAAAGTGCCACAGCGACCAAATTTTCATCAGTTCCAACAGCTTGTTCCAGAGCTTCGAGAAGGAATGGCATTAGGTTTGATGCTCTCTTTTGCCAGTCTAGCCGGGAGCATAAACCAGTTGAATATTCAGGATGAGAATTCACTGTTTGAAGAGAAGATGAAGGGCCTTTGTTCATTGGAAGCGCATGGCTTTGATGTGACACACCTGCGATCACACTTGGAGACACAGCTTCACATGAAGAATAGCCGAGCCACCGAACTACAGGATGCGATTAAGAAGTTGGAGGAGAAGATTTCTCAGGAAGAATCTGTTTATTGGCATCTCAGCACACAAATAAGCACGTTAAATTCGACTATCTGTCAGCTTGAGCTGCATACAAATCTCCTCCGTGGCTTAACACAATCTGCTGTGTCACAGAAGATCAACTGTGCTTGGCAGATTTCAAGGCTGAAAACAGAGCTGAAGCACTTGTTTCTTCCTGAAAACAAAGGCTTCGCCGCATCCAGGTGAGCCTCCATTCATGAATCAGTCGGCTATATGCGTACAAGTAATTAGGGAGTAGTCAGTACGCGTAGAAACCCAGGTCTTTTGTGTAAATAGTTCCTGGTTATATGTGTGCAAGTGGTTAGGGAGTAGTTAGTACGCGGAGAAAACCCAGGACTTTTGTGTAAACATTTCCTGGAGCTGCCGTGGTTTAACTGATGGACCTCCTGTCTGTTATGTTTCTGGGATGTTACTGAACCTGCACGTTATGTGAAAAGTGAAGGCTCGTTTTATTGTGCAAGTTCTGCATGCCAGTAATGTTGTTGTGAGCTGTGTTGTCTGCAGAAGGATTCATCTCAAGCTGAGCACTTGCACAGTACTGTGTAATCGTAAAAAAAAAACAAAGAAAAAAGAATGTTTCAAAAGAATTTTATTCCGATAGAAAGTTCATCTCCTCTATGAATAGTGGAACATTTTATAATTAATCCAAGGACATCGATATTTCGTTACAAGGACCAAGATATTTGGAGCTCCTTGGAAATGGTGACTTGAAACATCATTGAGCGTGTTACAACAAGTTGAAATCTGGCAAAAACTTTGTGCTTGCAGGATTGGGTTTTGAGAGCAAAAAAATAACAGCCAAAATGAAAAGCAAGGCAAGAAAATCAAGATCGTGATGATATGCGAGCATTTAAATTCTCATTTTGCATGCTACAACATGAGGAAGAACATTTCCTTTGCAATTCATATGCAACTTTACTAATATTACGAAATTCTGCAGATAGACCAAAGGAATTACGCCCTGTTAAATAAAAATGAGGTTTATGCTGGGGTTGTCAGCTTACAATCATTCAGTTCACAGCCCTCACGAAACAGAACTAGAATGAGCCACATCGCTCAGAAAGTTATCAGACAATTCTACTGCTAGGAAACTGGGGTGAAGATGATTAAGGAACAAGAAGTCCAAGTTCTTGTGACAGCAAAAGCTAGGAAAGAGCAAGCGGCTATCCAACACCACCGGGAGGACTAGTGTTCTCGATGTTTTCTACAGTAACTTCAGCTTTTTCTTGAGCTTCTTCTCCACATCCTTTCATCCTTGCGCGATCTTCTTCATTACCTAGAATACTCCATCTCTACAGCAGGGACAGTGTTTTGTAAGCTGCAGAAAGTGGGAGGCGACATAATTCGGCAGATGGTCATGAAAGGTTCCTTTGCTTCGATGCCATCTTGCTCGACAAAGAAGTTAAAGGTCAAAATGTCCTAAAAACTAATTACACAACAAAAACAACTGCCCATCAAATTCTTTTTGAATACTTTGTTATAGGTGGAAAAGATCTCTACATTGCATGAATTTGTTGCTTTAGTTTGACCTCTTATTAAAATCCCCTGAAAATGCATGGACTGCCTTGTAATGGGTTGGTTTATCACTACAAAATCTCTACTTTTTGCCTAGTGCCTTTTAAGGAATGGCCGACTCTTATTACCCTCCTATATAAATTTTCTTGAATGACCGAGGATAGTTTACTATCTTCGTTCCAAAATAGGTGTCATTTTAGATCTAGGCACGATAATTTAGGAGATGTGAAAAAAGTGGGTGCAGAGGAAATGAGCGGAAGAGAGAGATAGAGATGTATCGGGAAGAGAGAAATGTGCATCAGGAAGTCTAGAATGACAAGTAAATTGGAACAGAGGGAGTGTGTAGCTATTTCCCGAATATTATTTTTAAAAAATGGTAGGGTGGTAATTACTTGTTGGCAAGTTGCTCTCTCACTTGAGAAATGTACAATTTAGACTAAAAACTCTTGACCACTTAGGGAGACGTACAAACCCTTGGCCATGTTGTAGTGTATAAAGGATTACTCAAAATACACTTTTTTGAATCATTATATTTTAAGGCACACCAATACAGCCGCATAACACAACAGACAAAAAAATTTGACTGTAATTTGGCGAAAAAGTTTGCTTTTATGATATCAAGTTTCTTCGTTCATCATTGATCATGTGACTAATCCCACCAAAGGTGGACAAGCAGTGCAGGAAACTGAAAAGAACCTGTCGCTACTGGTCATACCTTCTTCTCCAGTTAGCCTTATCGTATTCCACTGAGCTTCTCTATGATTTCCGTAATAGATGGTCTCTTCTTGCGGTCAACCTCTACACATTGTAGACCAATTTCAATGCATCTTTTTATTTCCTGCAGGTGACCAGCATGAAGAGATGCATACGTGGATGTTATTTTGTGATCTGTCCACTCCTGGCGAACCTACATAATTGGAGTTGTGTTGCCCCTGTTATAATTCACATACAGATAAATACATCCCACGCTTACAAAAAAATTACCTATTCAAATATCAAGTAACCTTACTTTCTCAATAAATTTTGCTCCGCACTTGTCCTCAGCATTGGATTTATTCTTCTCTCCGGTACTGATCTGAATGAGAAGCATGCCCAAACTATAAATGTCCGACTGGGTTGAAATTTCACCTCTGTATAGATATTCTGGAGCCAAGTATCCACTGAATATAATTCATTAAGAGACTAGTGAGCAAAGTGGTGTGGTATAAATGCAGTTTATTTGACAGCAGGAACGAACTGGCAACTTTCAAAATTCATTTTGACTTACCATGCTCCCACAACAGTTTGAGTGTTAATCCGAGTTTGGTCTTGACCAATTAGCCTCGAAAGACCAAAATCCGCAATTTTTGGGATCATGTTATTATCCAACAAGATATTGTCAGGCTTAAGATCCATGTGAACAACAGGCCGATCCATTCCGTTGTGCAGGAACTGTAGTCCCTGGCAGATACCTTTAATTATGTTGAACCGTTGGGGCCAATCGATTACATTACCAGATCCTGTACAAGCAGTAAAACATGGATCGTGTAAGCTGCCTATGATACTGACCCACCAAATAATGAATACTATTACACTGACTGACTGACTGACACAATGTAATGAATCTGCGCGGAAATGGTCATTGAGTTTCTTCTGTTAATAATGCGCATTATCATTGTACCATGATCATGTTTTAATAGATGACAAACACAAATAAAAATAATAAAAGGCAAACGTGGCAGGTATTGTATTACGTACCAAATAGATAATTCTCAAGGCTCCCCTTAGATAGATACTCATAGCAGAGAAAAGTTTCAGTTACATCCACAATAATATATTTTCCGTTGTGCTCCACCACTTCCTTATGTGATTCATGGCAATACCCAACCAACTTTACTATATTTTCGGTGAGTTTGCCCCAAGCTGCTTCACTGCAATCTCTTCCCCATGTGGCAGAATTCCCTGTTTAACCTAACACGTGTTATCTATACATACCAGTATGTAATCAACTTTCAGCGGAAGAAGATGGTTCGGGCATAATCATACCTTATAGACTGTTCCAAACGCACCTTTACCAAGTTCTCTATCAGCAGAGAAATTGTTCGTAATTTCCTTCAGGAAGCTTGCTGGAAGATTCTTCGGTAATGTACTTAAAGGACTAGGCCCCTTTACCACTGCTAGGGTGAGTGGCCATTTCTCTGACAAATCAGATGGATGAGATGTTAGTGACAGCAACTACAATTCATGGATTACCACCACTTCTACTACTTCATGGAAACAAGGCACAGTACTTAAACATAACGTATCGAGAAGGAATACTCATAAACGACACTCGAATTAAATCATTCGAAGAAGAAAAACAGATTGTTAGAAGCACTGACCTGGACAAGAACACTTCAAGGATCCTACTGAAAAGAGGAACCGATCGATGGCTTCTGAGATGAAGAGCTGGGGGGCTGCTGTTCCCTAGATAAACCTGCCCAGCATCTCGATCTGAGAGGGGAAGACTTGACCCGAGAGATAGACGACAAATATCGGGAATGCACGGGGTAGGTGCCAATATCGCGTTGGCATATATTTAAAGGTGGGCCCAGTGAAAACGTATGCTTGATCCCAAGCGAGCAAGTCAGTCAACTTTACGATATGACGCGGTCCTGCGGCCAGGCCAACCTGTCGGCGTACTCGGCCAAGCATGAGAGTAGTACTCTCTCTATCCAAAAGGCCAAAATAAATGTCCCAATTTAAATACATTTAATAATTAAACAAGTTGTAAAAAAATAAATGAAAATTTGCGTAAAAAAATTGAATAAGACGAACAATCAAACGTGATGTCTAAAAATAGACAATAACATCTACTTTAAGACGGAGAGATTAAAAAAATCAATCCAATGCGTAGGGCGATTTCAGTGTTGATGATCTACTGCTGTGCGGAGGCGACGGCCGAACGTTTTTTTAGGTTCGGTGGTCTTGTGAGCATGGTCTTTTGAGGACGCTGCGGCCTTGTCGGCAGTCCGCCGCCTCAATTTCATAGTGGTGGGTGGTCGCTAAGGCTGAAAAAATGGCTGGGGCTCGACTAGAGAAAAAAAAAGGCAACCTAAAAGGCAAGCTCAGCTGATTCCAGAGCTTGCGACTTGCGAACCTAGTCGTATGAATAGCTTAGTCAAGGGTCAGCATGAACGACTTTTGTGCCCGTACCTCGTAGGCAGATATGAGCGAACGTACGGGAGGCTGGTGCGACGCATGGCAGATCCTAAGTGGACGCATGGAGTTCAATGTGGATTCAAAAAACTTCAAATCATTTTTTTTTCTCACACCTAATCTTTTCGTAAACGGTAAACGATAGAAAGACGGTGAGGCCCTGTTTAATGTTTAGGGCGTTTACACGGTGTTTATATGGCCTTTAAACGAATTCAATGGTGTGCAACTGTAGAACATATCACCCTTTTGTGAAGAAAAGAAAAAGGAAAGAAAAAGAAAAAAAAGAAGGACATCCATAAGCCCAGACAGCCCACACTCCATGTACCCCCATATCCATTTAGATTTGATCGACTCCATCATCATTCGTCAAGCGCCTCTCTCTCTCTCTCTCTCTCTCTCTCTCTCTCTCTTGGTGGTGCCTCAGCCTCATCACCATGCGCTGTCGCCGCCGGAGGTGCTGCTTTGTTCGACTTCATTCCCACCATGGTGGCGGAGCTTGGCAGATTGCAGTAGCGTGACTATTTGACAGAGGATGGCTGCGCAAATCGGCTGAAAGGCTGGCACGACACATCAAGGTGGCATAGCTCGACAGTTTGGCCTCATTCCATCGCCTAAACGCTGCTCGAGTCGGCCAGAATGACACCCAAAACCGTTGAACAAGCGTTTCATTTAGAGACGTTTTGCCCGTTTTGGAGCGTTTACGACCGACTAGACCGGTCAACCGTCTGGAGGAGAGACTAGCACCTAAACTGCACGGTATGTGGACGTCTACCGTCTAAACACGTTTGCATAGCCGTGTAAAACCATTTAAGAAAACTCTGCTCAAACCATAACTCAATTTTCAAATCTGCTTAGACAATTGTGAGTAATGTAATGTTAGCAAATAAGATCCCACACGGGCATCTTTTTTCCAGATTATATCTTATTTTAAAAAAATCAAACTATTCCAACATTTTTCTTGTACTATTTCTGCATTTTACAAAAAGATGTTGAAACAACACGATTAAAATGTTGAATTTTTATTAGAAAATGCTGAATAATCTAAGTCATTCGCAACACTTTTAGGATATAGAATTTTTCAAATTCAACGTTTGAAACATATCACTTCAAACATTTTTCTTCTACTAGTTCGATGAGAAAACAAAGATTGTTCTCAAAGAAATTTGTGCGAACAATTTTAGAAAATCTAAAAAATCACATGGTTAGCGTGTCACAACAAAGAGCCAGAAATTTACAGTGTGTTGCAGATAAAATCAAACATTTTTTTCCTTCAACCTTTTACCCGAAATGTTGGATCTGTATATTAAAATGTTGAAAAAAAATATTTCAAAATGCTGAAATATTTTATGAAAAATTTAAAGTATTTTTTAACGAATGTTGAATTTATTTATTTATTTATTTATGGTTACAGAAGCATGGTGGACAAACGATTCCTGCACGTAGAAGGAAAAAATAAAATGCCCTGACGTGTGAGACGTCAAAACGGTCAGAGCTAGCATTTCGTGTAACAGACTCCCTCCTTCCCTCAATTACAATAGCTGTCGTCTGCAGCACCCGGGCCCATTGCCCATCTAATCCCACGCAGGGTCAGTCATCCTCCTCCACTAAAAAGAAAAAAAATCTTTCTCTCGTCTTCTCTCTCTTTCTAGGCGAAATCTCCTCTCCCCTACCATACTTCGGCCAGATCTTCGTCGATCTGCAGAGGCGCGCTGCGCGGAGGAGTCGCCAGCCAGCTGGGCAGCCGCCAGGCGGAGGAGACTCAGCCGAGCTCGTGGCCCAGGCAACAGGAGCCGGGGAAAGATCCGTCCGGCGGCGCGGAGCTCGTGCCAGTGGTGGCCTCGCGCGAAGTTTCGGCGGGCGGAAGAGGGGCCGCGCGCGGAAGGCGATGGACCCACGGCGAGTTCGAGGCGTCTGACGGCGGCGTTCGACGGCACGTGGCCTCCTGCGTAGGTCGACAACTCTCATGCATCGGGGTGGACAAGCAGCGCTGCCCAATAACATGGAGACGGCAAGACGTTTCGCGAAGTGGCCAGCACTGTCTAGGTGTCTTGTATGCTGGAGAGAATGGGAGAAAGCATTAAATGAAGACAGAAAAGTAAATTGATCCATCGTTTTGGTTTCCACTGCTGACGGTCTGACAGCAGTTTGCAAATGGCCTGACAGGCTGACGGTCTGACAGCAGTTTGCAAATGGCCTGACAGGCTGACAACGCTGGCGGAGGAGAAAATGAACACCCAAACCCAGTCGTGCGTGACTGAAAAATAATTGTTTACTCATCATGGGTCCCCCTTATCTTGTCTCCGCAGCGGCCGGCCACGCCCTATGGCCATGGCGGCCGCGCGCCTGGCCAAGCTCCCCGCGGCATGAGTGCACGGAGGTGGCCGAAGAGGTCGAGGATGAGCCACACTCGGTCGCCGGCGTCGTACACAGTCATTGCTGCGCTTGCCCGCCACGCCACCGCGGGCGGGGCACGCCATGGTGGCAGGTCAGGTGGCTGCTCGCCGTCGCTGTGCCAGCCATGGCGACCATGGC
This sequence comes from Eragrostis tef, assembly GCA_000970635.1. NCBI lineage: Eukaryota > Viridiplantae > Streptophyta > Magnoliopsida > Poales > Poaceae > Eragrostis > Eragrostis tef. The sequence continues at coordinate 65,330 of LAPY01002726.1, forward strand.
GCGCGACATGGGGGCGGGGCTGAGCTCGTCGCGCCGATTGCCCGCGGTGCTTGCCGTCGACGTTGCGCCAGCCGCCTGCCATGGCGTCGGTGGCGCGCGACGTCCAAGCTCGCCGCACCTCTCTGTTCCGGGCACGCCACACCTCTCCGTTACGAGCTCTTCACGCTGCCCCGCCCCATCTCTTGTAAGCCAGTGGGCCCCCACGGTCGTCTTGGAGCTCGGTGCTCGCAGACTCGCCGACAGTGGCGGAGCTAAGATTCCTTAGTTTGGCATTTATATTTAGATTGAGCATTCATTTTTCATATTTTTGAGGCTAGATATTCATTTATGGCTTAAATTTATGTATTTTTTTAGGATTTTTAAGCTCTATTTAGCTTATTTTTAGAATTTTTGGGCATTCATATGAATGCCCAAGATCTCATCCAGCTCGCCAGAGTGCCTTGGACTCTTGCTCACGTGTTCGGCGTTGCGACAAGGCGTTGGCCGTGCTCTTAGTGGGCGGAGCACGCTTCCCTCGTTGGGCCGAAAACCAAAAGAGTGGATCGTGGGCCGTTCTACACGGAAGCTCCATCTCGTGCCGCCGCTTGACCTCGCTCTGTCATGGTGCGCCGTGAATTAATCCCCGAACGTTGACCAGGTCAAGCACTGTCGCGCTCGCATCCAGCTTCGCTCTGTCCAGGGAGCCGCCGCGTCGTCCCATGTCGTGCGGCTCGAGCTCGCCGTGGCAGTTTGGCCGCAATGCGGTTAGATCTTATTCTCTTCCTCTCAAAATTAGTTACTTTTGACTTTCTGACATCACATTTGACCTTTTGTCTTATTTAATTTTTTGTGTAAATACTAAAACAAATATGTTATGATTAAAATATCTCTAATGATAAAACATGTTACAAAAAATAAATAATATTTGAATAAAAAATTTAAATAAGAA